>BMAV01006101.1:1023656-1036756 GCA_019973955.1 Trichonephila inaurata madagascariensis | reverse complement strand
CCCCCCCCCCCCCCCCCATTTATTCTCATGTTGTGGCCCGCGTGCAAAAGTTGACATATGTATTCGGCCCAGTAGGAAAAAAAAAAGGTAGAATACCCCTGCATTAGAGGATCAACAAATAATTTTGCAGATATCTAACAAAAATAAATCTGCAACTTACTTAAAGCCGGATTTCCAAATTTTGAATGAGTTAACATGGATAATATTTTAGAAAAAATGTCTTACATACAGGAAGATGGAGCGTGTAAAGTTTCTTGTGGATTAATAGAATTGCAACATTCGGTAATACAAACATTAATTTCAAATATATTATTGTGATGAAATGAAACAGTCAATGGAAAGAGAAAGGAAGAGTTTTCAGAGCTATCTTAAGCGACTGAACTTAAACATGGAATGGATTTTTCCTAATTTACTTTAATTCCATTAAATACTATCCTTAAATCTCGGGAAAATTTAGCTAAAATTTTTAAGCAATCGAGCGTTTTATGTGTTTTCTTAAAAATTTGAACAAGAGTAATGGAAACTACTTGCGCTTCCTCTGAAAAAAGAAGCTTCATACAAAAAAAATTTATTACTGGAAATTTATCGGAAAGGACCTCACAAAATTAATCGTGTTTAGTTCGTAGCAATAAAGAAAAATAACGCACATACAACGGAGATTTTAGATAATCAAAGAAATTTCTTTCGTCCATAATCTAATTATTCCAGCAGGGTCTTTTCTGGAATACACCTTTCCAAAGTTAGAATGCGGAAAAGAAAGAAGTGACCTTTATTTCTTCAGAAACAAAAGGGGAATAATTATAGCTAAAAACACTATTTTCACTCAATATTTTTTTAGAAACATTTGTAGTGTACTTCACCACAATAGTCACCCCGGTTGCAGATAAAGTAAATTTGGGGATTTTGTTGTTTCAAATAAGACAGTTACGGATTAAACTATGTATAATATGCACAGTTTAATCCGCAACTATCTTTTATGCACAGATAAATGTACTATATAAGTATGAGATAAATATTTGAGTTCATAAATTAAAATTCGTAGAAAATACAAAATAAATACAAACAAAAGCTGCTATGTCCTATTAACTGAAAATAAACATTTTTATTTATTCTCCTTTTGCAATATTATTGCAAAATTCCGTTCATGAATACGCAAATTATTGAATGCATTTTTTTTTGTAACATTCTTATCACTTCTTTTTATTATTGCATTAATTTTCAAATACAATTTTTATTATTGTTATTATAGCATGGATACTTATTTGCAACACAGGCATAATAGGGTTGTTGGTCTTAGCATAATATTTAAATAATGAAAAATTATCGATAATTGAGGTATTTTATATTTTATTTTTTTTTTTAATTTTTGTTTGAATCGCTCTTCAAAAACCATTGCTTGAAGGATTAATTAGAGTTAATCTACAAAAAATGTATTTACTTTGAAAAAGTCTAAAAAAATCAAAATTATAACAGTAAGAAAAAAATACATTATAAAAGTTAAGAAAAAAGCTCAAAACGTGCCAATCTCTATGAATCCCAATTTCTCAATGTACAAATTTTAACTAATTAGATGGACATTTCAATCTTTCTTCCACTTAAAACATTTTGTAAATTCAATTTGTGAAATCTTGCAGCTATTGACTCATCGTTAGATTACTTTTGAATTAGATTGAGGAAATTTTAATAAAAAGAATGTGTGTCTAAATTTAGGCTTCCAATATGCATGCGCTGTCTTAATGAAAAAGGTGAAAAAAATGTAACAGAATGTGATCGAAACACAATTTGAGAGAGCACTACCAAAAGAAATGTGTTTTCGCATTATTAATTCCAGACATTAGCGTGGTATGGAAGTTTGAAGAGTGGTGTGCCAGGGGTGTTGTCCACGTCCCTTCAGCAAGATTCTGCATTTCAAGATCTGTCAACAACAGGCCTAGCATGAGCTGAAAATAAAAAGAACAAAATAATTTCGCGTTACAAAAAGAAGTATGGGAAACAATTAATAATGACTATTCTTTTAATAATTGAATTTAATATTTACTACTCGCAAATACGTAATATATAAGAAACTGAGTGTATCGGCTCCGACGCACGCCTGGAGTTGACTCCTTAAGTACGTTTGTCTTCGAGATTGTATAGTAGGCAAACAGTAAATAAATAGATCTCCTATAATACTGAAAGTATGCATGCATTTTCTTAATTCCATTCACATTTTTCATATTGATTCAGTAAAATTATATTTAACATACCATAAAATCTGGCATATAACGCGCACCTATACTTTCAAGCTATATTTTTTAATTTTTAAGTGTATTCGCCGTACAACGCGCCCCCCTTTTTAAGGAAGAAGTCATTTATTCGTGGTATTATCTCAGAATTTTGAAAAAAATAGTGTATTTATTTCACTACAACCTTTTAAACTCATTAGGTATGTCATTTATTTTACAAAAACACTATTCTGATATATGTAGAAGTCTAATTTTTTTTTTAATGTTAATCTCTTTTATTATTTTTGAAATTATCGTTTTCATACCCGGAGTATAATGCGCACCCATAAATTTCGATCATATTTTTCACAATTCCTACTATTAACTCACACTCTCTATATATTTATTTATTTGTTTGTATATTTATCTATTTATCTTGGTGGAATTTTCAGTCGTTAATAAAATACATTTTAAAGCGCTCAATTGAGCAGAAATTTAATATACAAGATTATTTTGGATGACAATACAATAATTTAATTATAATTAATAAAAATTAATTGATTAAAACTAATTATTTAAAGAATTACAAATGCGCGCAGCCACGTTGACGATTTAGCAACCTTTTTGATGACTTGTGTCAAAACTTGAAAAGGTTTTTTTCTCACTTTTTAAAGCATTCAGTTGAACTGAAATTTTATATGTACGATTGTTTTGGATGACAATACGATATTTTAATGAAAATGAATAAAAATTAATTACCACTTATAATGTTGTCATTCTGTCCTATGTATATGCATATTTATATTAATTGTAACTATTTAATAAAAAGTAGATAAAATGAAATTTTTCTTTGTTGATCTATGTAGGAATTGACATAAAATTTTTTTTTTGTATTACTTATTTGTGTTCAAAGTTCGCGTTACACGCAGGAGTTTACGGTACATCAATTATGTTGCATAAATATTTACTGCACTATTAAAATCACTTTGAGTATTAATTATATTTCAACTCTCGCCATTATTTATAACTGACTGTGACAGTGGCAACTAAAGTATGATACGTAAACGTCTGTAGATACATGATTTATGAATCATGAAAACATTGCATCAATGGTTGCCCCATACCTAGTGGTCCCTAGTGCTCTACCAGAAACAAATTCCACAAATTAAGCTCTGATTTTAAAAATTGTACTCATCTCAATCCTTCATCTTTATCGAAATCAATATTGAAATCTCTGCCAAGTATGAGTGGAAGTCCATGATATTGTTTCTTCAGTAGTTTACAATCATTTTCCGTAAATGCTAACGGTCACATCAGTTATTTTATATAGAGAGAGATAGAGAGAGAGATATATATAGATATAAAAATAAATACTCTTAGAATTTAAAATGAAATAGATTTCAAATCTTCATTACGTACATTTCTTATGTAAGAAAAACATTCAAAATGATAGAAACATTTAAACATTTGGTTCTTTCACACATAATTGTTTCTTTCCGTACTTCATAAATTAGCAGAATGGTTGACAAATGGAAGAAACTTTTATGGAAAAATGGAAACGTTTCTGATGTAAAATGCATTATAAAAAACAACATATTTATTATTTTATAATAATTTCTTTCTTGGGAATTGAAATTATAAAATTGATTATTAATAATTATTTTCAAATTTCCCGTGACAGCTACTTGCTTAAAAAATGGCACTAAAACAAAAATCTAGTTTGTTGAACTCGTCAAAAAAAAATTTAAAATAAAAAGCTCAAATGTTTTCAAAAATTTATATTTCAGTATTTATAGTATTTTAAATAGTAATTATAGTCAGTATTTATAGAAATTTTTAGAGTCAATATAAGGCTAAATTTTAAAATAAAGGATAATTATGATTGTTTTAAATAACATTTTTAAATCTCGATCCCTTTTTCATTCGAAGGTGAGCTCAATGAAGGGAAAGGGGCGGGGCCGCGATCTAAGGATGGTCACATGGCCACTGGACAAATGGATCACTACTTTCTGGCGTACACCCGCTTTAACAACGATGTGGCGCATGCGCAGAACACAGTGTAACGCATTTTTGTTTCTTCTCATATAATTTCCATCGCGCGGGAGTTAAATATGAAAATCGATTCTCAAGGATTAAACTCCAATTATGTTTTAGGTTTCAGATTATTATGTAAACTATATCACATTAAAATATCCTAACTTCCGAGTTAACTTTTTGTTAGTTAACTAACCAATCGAGTAAACCCACTTCAGCTCCTAAAAAGACGTTTGGAGCATTTGCTTATGAAATCTTTATTAAGGCACGCTGTTATCTCTAGAAGAGGACGCTGAAGACGCCTTTAGGGCGAGAAAGCAAACGAGAGAGAGAGGTCGGACGGTAACAAAAAGGGTTTGCTCAAAATTGGCCTAGGAAAATCATTAAGTATTTGAATTATTTTTAATCAAAAAGAAATGAATTATTTGTTTTTATTTTCGAAAATATAAGCTTCAAACATCTGCAACACACACGTGTGTTTTTTTCCCCGCGGTAAAACTTCCCTCGGGGAAAATTGAGTTTTATACGAAAGTTAGCTTCTAGCATAAACTTGAATACGATTATATGAGTAGGGTTACCAGATGGGTGACAGATGTGGCGAAAAATGAGGGCTTAGGAACCATCCTGTAGTCTATGGAACCGACCTTTCTGAAAATGTCCATGAAGCTTTTAAAGGTTGGAGGAGGTCAGAATCTACTTGTGCGTTCTCTGCGAAAGGACAGAGTCTTCGTCTATCCCTGTTAATGTCACTGTTGTACGATACATTTTTAGAGAGCTGTAAGACTTGTTGATATCGAGTGCATTTTTCCATTGCTTTGAATAAGCTTTTATAATATTCCTTTGTGTATATTCGTCAATTTGTCTTCGTGTAGTCATTTGATCAGCCTTTGTCCATTCATAAACCTTATTCAAATCATTTGAGTCATTAGTTGCTTCCCCCCCCCTCGCAAGTTTGCATCAATATTGATTTAGTGTGCTGAACAAGGTATCAATGATACGGGGCCCCCAAGCTTCAGGGGCCCTAAAATGTGTAAGAAAAAGTCGTAAAATATTGAGAGCCAACCAAAAAGGGTCTCCAAGAAATTTTGATACGGGCCCTCTCAGGAATAGTTAAGGCAGTGGTGCTGAATCTTAAGACATCGGAACATTAATGAATATGCCATTCAGCTGAATAGTATCCGGACACAAGCTAAATAGAATAAAAAATCTAAACTGTCTGTAGGTTACCAATAGGAGGAGGGAGGTGGAAAAACGCCATAGTGACTTTCGTTTTTATTCAAATGCCCGTAAAATTGAAATACTATTTGAGGATACTTAAGCAGTTATATCGCTTATTTAAAATGATTTTGAGACCCTTATTAATGAAAGTCACAATATAATTTATTCTTAAATGTTCAATCAACGAGCAAGATATCAAATTTTTCAAAAGAGTACTTAAGTCTCTAAATCGCTGCAACCATTAATCAACTTTGACTTAGTTGTCTACTTAATTACATGAATTATGAACCACTCTTCGTTTTCTTGTACTTCTGTTTCACTACTCACGGGAGCATCGTAACTGCATTGCATCCATCGGTATTTAATTCAAGATTCTAATCAATTTCAGATAAACATACCACTAGAGTAAAATGTCAGTATTTCCTACACCCCTCACTTAACTTTGACTGAGCACGCCATAGTTTCCAGCCCTTCCTACCCCAACTGAAACTTGACACCCCGCACCGGGGCATTCTGACTATAAACATGAAGCGCAACGGACGGACGCAAGTTCTTAGTCCACACCAATCTGCAGTATCTTCAAAGGGGTAATTTTCATTTATACCCACATTACTGCCTAAAATTAAGTGTAAATTAACTGTAAATGTTTTTGTATAATAAATTCTATATTATCACCCTCTCTGGCATTTATTCGAACCCAAGCAGCGGCATCAGTCAGGATGACGCACTTTATACTAAAATCTATAATGTATGGGTTCTTAGCAGAACATCAATTAAAAAAGTGGACGATTTGATGGCGAATCACAGCGAAGGCAGCGAATTTGTGCTGAATATATTTTTGAAAAAACGAATAAAAGATTTTTATTGTTTAAACAAAGCGATATCTCACTGCAAAAAGGAATGCAAAATATTTTTATCTGTAACAAGTTCTGTTTTAGTGAATGGGTTATATTATTTTTAACATTTAGAGATTTTTAGAACTTATTTCATATCCAGTGCAATGAAGAGGAAATTTGGAAGTAGGAGTGAAAAGCTGTTCAATTTAGTGTCTCTGAAAGTAAGAGGTACGGTTTATTGTAATCACTACCACCTTTATAAAGAGAAAATTGACTTATAAAGCGCCACCACTTACAATGAATTTGTGTACTTTAAAGCGAGGGCCGAGCCTGAGCTTAAATAATCACTCGGACAAATACACTACTCAAGCGAGTATAGTTTATTGCATTAACCCTTTCTGTCTCGCTGAACGTATTGTTGGACATTTCCTTGGAATTGATCCCATCGTTATCTTTCGCGTTCTGCTGTTGCCTTGACGTAACCGACTCTGAGCAAGATCAATGAAATTTTTTCTTTCGGCACCAACTCAAAGAAATAGCATAACACCCGGAAATAATGCAGTCGAAGAATTGTATTTGTTATTCTTTACGATCAATAGGTTCATCTCAAAAAGAAAAAGAAATACAGTTTTCTTTTATTAGTTCTTGATACCACTGAACACTTTCCATTTGAGTAAGACAGGTTTAATTTTCACGAAAATCAATGAAAATGAAGCGAAATTATAGTGGCATTAATGAAGGCAGGTTCGTTCATTCGTTAATAATTTAATTAATTAAGTTATTTGTTTCACTCCGATGCTGTCTTGAAGTCGATTAGAATTAAAAATTGATAAACATTTTAACTAGTGGGCCATAAAACGAGTCGAGCGAGGGTTGAAAAGTTTCTCCGTACCATTTCAGATTCTTTTTTAATTGTATTTTTGGCTTTTGCTGGGGGATTTAAAATGACTTCTATTCATTTCTCATCACAGCAGTTAGCTGTTACCTATTATTTAGTCACTGCAACATAACAGGGTGGGCAGTTTTTTTTTCTATTATGGATCGCTCTATACGCTAGAAAAAGTTTCTTTCGTTTAAATTAAAAAGCAGAAGATATTTTCAAACAAAAAATATTTTTTTCATGCATTGTACTTGAAATTTTATTAGGATTCTCTTGTGCCAATATCTCAAACTCCATTTTTTAAGTATGGAGTTTGGGTTATGAGGAGCAGAAAAAAATTAAATATTGCTCGGGTAAAAAACTAGAAAAACGCAATTTTTTTTCGTAAAATTAGCAATATTCCGCAATTTTTTTTTCTCTCAAATTGACCTTTTTTTTCTTTAATAATCAAACATAAATAAGAAACAATTTCTTTTAATTTTTTTTATTGAAAAAATGCCTTTTCGAGTTTAACTTTCGAGAAATTGTGAACATAAGAGAGATTGAAAAAAAAAAGCAAGAGTATCTCTAGCAGGTTAGGTGATAGATTCCTGCTTTTCTTTTATGTGATTACGCATTGACATGAGACATATTTAGGTAACGAGGAAAGCAGAGACATCTCTCGCCAGTTCACGGAATTATTTGACCTTCCAGACAATTTCCAACAGAGGGTAATTTCTAGGTGAAAGCTTTTATATATTTTCATATATTCACAATACTTTTATTTTATATATTTATAAATGTTCATCTTTAACGTAATAGGACTCGAGTAAAAATAGGAAAATGTAATAAAATCAGTACTACAAAGAGTGTTGAGTGTCCAATATTTGATAATCCAAGCGATAAACAAAATAAGTTTCCAAGCGAAATGTCACTATCTTCTAACAATCAATATGGAAAATTTTCTAAAGTACCTGAAAAAAGTAATTTAAAATTAAATATTTCTACGTATTTTCTTTTCCTATCGTTTCTCTTAATACATAACACAATTCAGAGGTACTACCTTACTTACAACAAATTAATGATGAAGTTCTACTATCGCGATATGAATAAAGTTTTATTCATAAAAAGGTTGATATATATATATATATATATATCTTCAAAAGTAAATCTACTCCGTTATTTGAAGTGGTAGCATATAAATGTCCTATTGCCCTGGTCTGCATTTGACAAAATACTTCCATTTTGTGGGAATGCAAGATTTCAGTTAATTGTTGAGATAAAAATCAATTAAATTTCTTTGATTGAATTACGTTTCTGTTCCTGTAATGAATGTATACTGTGGAAAAATTTAAACAGTTGAGCTTGCAGCAATCTTACACGTTAGTTTATAAAGAAGATTGGTAGAGAGAAAAGCATTGAATGTCTGGAGATCTACAAATTAGGACAAAAAATATAAACGCATGTGGAGGTTCTGATATATCAGATCATGTTGAGAAGGATAATCTATTCGAGCCTCTGGTAGTATTGCACCAATAAAAGAAATCGTAGCAAAATGAGAATCAACTTAAAAACATCATTGGTCAATGATCGTTATGAAGTCGCTGATCGAGTTACAGCTCCGATCATGTCATCTGTGTGTGTTTCAAGATTATAGTTCAACAAAAATAACTCATCTACAGATTTCCAAAGCTTCCTCTGTCACACCCTAGCAGTGGAATGCTGTGTTGATCGAAGTATCTCGAAAAGGGTTGAATTAAAGGATGGCAACATTAAGAAGATTCATTTTATTATGATCATTATAATGTCCAAATTTTCTCAGTTATTTGCATAAAAATGTTTCCTAAATATATAAATTATGCTTAATAGGCCCGAATTGTGTTAATACATATAAGTAATAAAAAATATATTTGACATTTTTTTTGTGTTCTTTTATTAAAAGGAGAAAGGTAAATTAGAGTAAAATAAATGTTGAAAAATTTGACAAATAAATTTGTAAAATTTCTCCATTTTTCAAACCTTAAGTGCAATGCTTGAGAGAGAAAAGCGTATTTTTTATTTAAACATTTCTTCTGCTTTTTAACTTAGCTTTTGACACCAGTCAGTTCAAAAGGTGTGGTTTTCATACTTCTGCTCAATGTGTTTCACATAATTGGGAATAAACTTTCTGAAGTATCCCGCCAGAACCAGGAAATTGAATTTGCTTTAGACTAATTTTTGTTTCGTAAACGAGATTCTCTTCTAAGATGTTGTGAAAACGGGATTTCATTTTTTATCTGTCTATTTGTATTACGCAGCAGTATTTTATCCGGAATGTGATTTTTAGTTAAACCAGAAACAATATTGCACAACTCTTAGTTAATAATATTTTGTTGTTGTAGTTACTTATACCAGTTGGTCGACGATAACATCGGATCAAGGTCCACGAAATTCATCGCGGCTGAGGGCTAGATTTTTACGCATGTCGTTAGCCTTAGCTTGGAGCACCATGCTAGTGACAGTACGAGTTTGCTCGGTTCTACTCCAATTTTGAGGAAGAACACCCTGGTGGTAGTCAGGGGCCTCCCACCTCTCTTCCCTTTCCACCAAACTCACGAGAGGACTTGCGATTCGACGGCTATTTAAAGTACCCCCATGTGCCGAGAAGGCACTATACGCTTATAAACATCCATGCCTTCTCTGGGATTCGAACCCAGGTCCTACGGCACTGCAGTTAGCGTCACTAAGCATTCTACCGGATGGGCAGCGTATTTAATTGTTTTATACTGAAATATAAGTATATATGTACCAGAATAGAAATCTCTCATAAAACAGGTCTGAATCGAATTTACTATTCTTTTCAACATAAAAATGAATTGGATCATCTTTGGAAAGATTTTCAAATACAAATGTATAGAAGAAAACTTGGTTTCAGTTGCTCTGAGTTACGTTTCAATAAATAAATCCCACCTCAACAGCCGAGCTTCTTAGGCAGCAATGTTCGCATTCATCCAATATCATGAATGGAAGGTGCTGCGCGTGGAATTCAATTGAAGGTCATTGAGGAGATTCCTCTTCACTTCATTTAAAAGTGACGAAATTTGATGCGAAATGCAATCTGTAGGGTGATTTCCTTTTGTATTCAAATCAAAGCCTGAAAGTAATCAGACAAACCCTTTACAATTTTGAAAACCACCCCTTAAAATATACAAAAAAAGAAAAAAATGATGGGTTTTTTTAAATCTAGAATTCTTAATTTGACTGCAAAATTAAAGAATTTGGGGGAAATAAATGTAACAAAAATTAGATTAGATATTTTCTTTGTTATTCTTTAATCTTTATTTTATTTTTTGGGAGGAGGGGAAGTTCTTCAAATATGCTTTTGAAAATAAATGTGTACATGTTGTAATAAATTCTTACATGAAACATAATATATTATATACGTAAAAATATTTAATTTTGTTGTTTTAAGTAATTATTCCTATTTTTATGTACGAGAACTGAAAAAATAAAATACACACAGAATATTTCTTTTCAATTTATTTTTTTCAAATACTTTTCAGTTTTATATAAACAGGATGTATTTATTACGCCTTCTCGGCAAGTATAAAATATTAAAGAGAAATATTTGGAGTTTATCTCTCATGCCTTCTATTCAAATATTTTTTTTTCTTTTTGCACTTAAGTTCTACGTTTCAAAATCATTTTACGCTACTCGTACAGTGTCAGCAAATTTTAATCAAAATTTTTTAAGAAAGATTTAAAACTTTTTGTCCATTGAAGCTTAATTTTACTTTAATGTTCGAATGACGCAAAATTCAGAGCATAAAAATGCTGCTGTAGCAGCTTATTAACTAATTCACCTGAATTGATGAAAAAATTGGATATTCAGCGGCAATTTATCTTTTCGAGATGCGATAATCAACAACAACAAAATAAAAAACATTACAAACTAAAGCGAAAAAATGAACGACAAACACAGTCTGTTTCATATTTACCCATAGTTAATATAACTAATTAAATGTAATAAACAATTTTGCTCTAACAATGCAAACAAATACAAATATTTAAAATAAATGAACTGTACACATTTATAGCATTCCTGATAAGTAAAATAATAAGCAATCTAGATTTTTTAAGCATCCCAGATTTGCAGATATTGTAAAAACACGTCCAGGAAGAAACAGGTGAATGCAATATATATATTTCACAGAATTCTTCATTGTCAGAAATTGCACTCAAAATTACTGTAATGTTTATGTACATACTGAAACGGAAGTTATGTGTGTGAATTATGCTAAGATATTTCTTTAAAAACTTCACTTAAATTTGCTCGAATACACTAACTCCTTACGGGAAAAATATTCCACTGACATGATAGAATCTCTTTTTGAGTTTGAAATAATTATTTCTGCTGTTCTAATTATAATAGTCACACACACACAATTACATTACTGTTGAATGAGATTAACATGAAAATAAGTTCGCTTTCATCCAGGGAAATAATTTTTACTAAATTACACACACATTCTATATTATAAAGGACTTTTGTTTCTTTAGTTTTTTCTTTAGTAAAATGTAACAAAATTCATCCTTCTTGTACCGAATAAAAATTTTTCCTTTAATTAAAAAAACAAGTATATATGAATTATATTCAACAATACAAATATTTATTATTAGGAATTAATTAAGGAATTTGTATAACATAATAAAAGTTCCATTAGAGACTATTATAATACTACTATTCTCTTTTGAATGATTGAAGATGAGTTTTTTTGAACATGTCTCAACTAAGTACCGTAAAATCCTGCGTGTAACGCGCACCTATACTTTCAAGCTGCCTTTTTTAATTTTAAGGTATTTTTCGTAGTATAACACGCAACCCCGTTTTTATGAAGGAACTTGTAATGTACCTTAGTAATGCTATTGTATTTTAAAGTCATTTATTCGAGATATTACCCCAGAATTTTGAAAAAAATATTGTATTTCTACAAAAACGACACTTTTTCAGTTAGTAAGGTATGTCACTTCTTTTAAATAAACGGTATTTCGATCTTTGTAGAAGTCTAAGTTTTTTTTTTATGCACAACGCTTTTTTTTTTGAAGCTATATCATTTTCATACACAGAGTATAACGCACACCCGTTAATTTTGATCTTATTTGCGTCAAAAGTGCGCGTTATGCGCTGGATTCTGCGGTAATTAATATATTATATACCAATAGCTACAGAGTAATTCTCCTTATAGCTGAATACAATGAGATGGCAGAAACATGAAACTCTTCCTAGAGATGTGTAAATAGATAACGGGTGTTAAGGATATAAAATCACGCAGGACAAGTAGAGAATCATCTCACCAAACTTAAGCCACAAATTTCCTGTAACCGCAGTAGAATAATGGTTATGGCCACGGTGTGACGGGCCCATCACGTTTTCTACTAATATCTCTTGAGTTCTTTGGGGCCAAAAAAGGCAAATTCTTTCCAACCAAATCCAGAAGCGAAACGTGAAAATGCAAATTAGAAACCTTTTAAATAGCAGAAGTTTAACGTAAGTGGATGACCTATTGGAAAGTGATTATGTTAGTCTTGTTTAAGCGCGTGAACTGAAGGAAGAGAAGAAAGCCATCGTTGAGTGTGAAGCTATCCGTGACAGAATGATCAAGTCAAGGTGGATCCAATTCCACGCGAGATAATCTAAAGATATTCTCGATCCGAGAGTATTGCGATTAAACAAGAGATTAAGGTAGGATCATTCTAGTATCTATTAGTACTGTGATATAAACAGAGATTAGGAACAGACGGGAAATTTAAATATAATGGTTAAGATCACGCTTATTTGATAATACGTATTGTGTGTTTTCTCACCTCAGGTTCCGCTAAGTTGTAATAATAATACTATCATTGTTAGTGTTTAAGTTAAGATCTTAATAAAGACATTTTAAGATCATGACAACACCTGGTTCTTCATTC
>BMAV01006101.1:992870-1023556 GCA_019973955.1 Trichonephila inaurata madagascariensis | reverse complement strand
TCAAGTCAAGGTGGATCCAATTCCACGCGAGATAATCTAAAGATATTCTCGATCCGAGAGTATTGCGATTAAACAAGAGATTAAGGTAGGATCATTCTAGTATCTATTAGTACTGTGATATAAACAGAGATTAGGAACAGACGGGAAAGTTAAATATAATGGTTAAGATCACGCTTATTTGATAATACGTATTGTGTGTTTTCTCACCTCAGGTCCGCTAAGTTGTAATAATAATACTATCATTGTTAGTGTTTAAGTTAAGATCTTAATAAAGAGACATTTTAAGATCATGACAACGCCTGGTTCTTCATTCAATCCCACACCCCTAGGCCACGAAGATAACTTAGGAGTAAGGTATCAATCACGGGGGAATACCTCACATTTGCGCCCATCCCTGTCTAATTTCCCTCACCCCGAGGTAGTAGGTGCAGTAGGGTAAGGAGGTTTACAGGAGGTATATTTTTCTGGGTCCGAGAATGTGGAGGATTTTATTGAGAGCATCGATAATCAGATTAAACTACTAGAGATACCCAGTGATTTATCATGTGAATATTTGAAAGCACATCTCCTTGGCAGGGCTCGCGAATGTATGACATATTTGGGTTAGCATTAGTGCAAAATACAGCCATGGACTTCACACAATTGAAGGCGACTTTAACTATAAATTTCCCCGATGTCCGTAATAGAAAGGATATAGAAAGTCAGTTTTTTGCTTTCCAACAGAACAGAGATCAGGATCCGACAGATTTTATTTATGATCAGCTCAAATTACATTAAAAACTAGGACTTAGTATGCCCGAAGAATCTTTAGTGGACCATATTTTTGTTCGCCTCGAACCACAGGTCCAAGATTACGTAGAGGTTAGGAACCCGCCAACAACAGCTCAGTTGTTAGAGGTAGTAGCGAAATTCGAAGAAAGATATTCGTGCAAGAAAATGCAGGTTTCGAGGAATAATAGTAATGTTGAACGATGAGGTTGGAATGAGAGTAGGAGGACTAATCATGACGATAGACAGAAGAATTGGAGAAATTCGGAAGTTTTACATAGATCGAGTAATGGTAGAAATAATTATAGGGGTAATTACGAGTCTGGTCGTCAAAGAAATTAGTGGTTCGAAAGCAGGAATGAACTGAATAGGGATGATCGGAGATTTGATAGAGGATACCAGTAGGGTAATAGAGTTCAAAATGAAAATTTTAGTCGAGGGGACCGTAGAAATAGGGGCTCGAGTACAAATTTTAGTAAAGGTAATCAAAGGCAAGGGGGTCGGTTAAATGTTTCGTAGGTTAAAGATGTCAAAATGATCGGTCGCAGTCTGTAAAAGAAGTTCCAATTAAATTATCTGCTATATGCATGTCTCCGATGGAACTTCCATAAGTTCCCATTTTGTTAAATAAAACTTTTACGAAAGCTTTATGGGACACAGGTGCTGATAGAAATCATTTATATCCGAGGATATATATAGAAAATATTTTTTTATAAGCCAGTGAAAAAATCGCGTGCTCAAGTGATCACGGCACAGGGAATGTTGTCGGAACGTTATACAATTGAATTGAATGTGCGGATCAGAGAATTTGTGAAACCTTGGATGTTTCATGTGTTGGCAGATTTAGAGTACCCATGTATTCTCGGTGTTGACTTTATTAGTGGATCGAAGATTGTTTTATATTTTGATCGGAAAGCGTTGGCAATCCCAGATTCACAGATTGAAAAAGTTGTTACAACGATTGCTGAAGGAAAAGTGGAATTAGATCTTACTAAAACAGGGTTGGAAGAAAGACATAAAAAGGAGTTGCAGGATTTACTTAATAGTTTTAAAGGATTGTTCTCAGACAAACCGGGGCTCCCGCATGTTTTTTATCATGAGATTGATAAGGGGGATAAGCCACCAGTGTTTTCTAGGCCATATCGTTATGACAGGGTTAAAAAAGCATTTTAGACTACCATATAGAGAAAATGTTGAAAGAGGGGACCATAATACCGAATCAATCTCCGCAAACGTCGCCGGTTGTGTTGAGTAGAAAAAGTAATGGATTACCGCTGGATAATCCGGAAGAGCATCGATTTGAAGTGTACTACAGAAAGATGAATGCTATTACGAAATATATCTATGATATCCCTTATCTTTTAATTGATGATTTGATAACGAATATTCCACATACGACAATTATGTCGTCCCTGGACCTGAGGTGGGGTACTTTAAACTCGCGATAAGCCCTAGCGATATAGTTAAGACGGCCTTCGTAACGAAGAAAGGTACTTACGCATTCCGGAGGGTGCCCTTCGGGATGTCAAGGGCGGCTCCCAACTTTCAGAAGCTGATGGACGTTATTTTGAAACCGGTGATAGGTGAGGTTTGTGAATGTTTATATGGATGACGTAATCATACCGTCTCCATCGTTCATTCACCATTTCGAACATTTAAGAGGTTTTTAGATTATTACAGGAAGCAGGATTAACATTAAACAAAGAGAAGTGTAAATTTGGTTGTGATAAATTAAAATATTTAGGTTTGATAATTAGTAATTACAACGGACGAGACAAAGGTTCGAGCTATAGTTGAGATGAAACCTCCAAAGAATTCTAAATAGGTATCCAAAGTCTTAGGAATGTCGCACTGGTACTCGAAGTTTATTAAGAATTATGCCAATCTATGCAAGCCCCTTTATAACTTGAAGATAAATTTTAAAAAGTTTTGTTGGTCAGTAGAGGCACAGAGGGCATTTGACGCGGTTAAAACGGCTATAACGGAAGCACCAGTTTTAAAATTACCCGATTTCGAAAAGCCATTTGAGTTGTTTATGGATGCTACTTCAATAGGCATATGTGTAGTTCTTAATCAGGAATCGAGGCCAGTAGTATATGCCTCCCGTACGCTTAGTAGTGCGGAGAGAAACTATACAGTAAAGGAAAGATAGTGTTTAGCAGTAGTTTGGTCTCTGAATAAATTCAGAACATATTTAGGTTCACTGGCAGTAAAAGTTATAACCGATCATGCTGCATTGACGCGTTTAACAGATGGTAAAAATTTGTCAAGTAGGATGATAAGATGGGTTCTTAAATTAGCGGAATTTAATATAGAATGGGAACACCGTCCAGAAAATCAGAATGCGGTGGCTGATGTTTTATCGAGGAACCCAGTTGGAAGTATAGTAGGAGAAATTTAATTGTGCAATAATCAGGGATTTTGTATTTTCGTCGCGTGAACAATTAATCGAAGAGCAAAGAAAGGACCCGGAATTAGGTCATATCTATAGATGTCTGGAAAATCCAGAAGATAGCTCGGTTAATGCGACAATATGTGAGAACTGGTCTCGCGATTTTCGCATAATTGAGGGCTTGTTGTTTTATGCGAAATACGCAACAATGCCAGGTGAAATGCGAGTATACATTCCGAAGTCTTTAAGAAATGAAATAATGAGAGAATTTCACGACAAGCACATAGGTCAGGACTCTTTAAGACTTACCATAAAATAAGGGACGTTTGTTATTTCCCGTATGAGAAAATTTATTGAACAATATGTCTCCACATGTGCCAGGTTAACAATTATAAAACGCGTTACCAGCTGGTCGCTTAATTCCGATAATCTCAAATTATCCAAACGAGATGTTAACGTTAGATTTGTTAGGTCCGTATTCTGTGTCACGAGTAAGACGTAACCGATATGTTTTAGTAATTACGGATCCTTTCAGCAAGTGGGCTGAAATCATACCCTTTAAAAAAGCCTCGGCTCGAATAATAGCTGATAGTTTATTTGATAATTATATATCGCGTTATGTGGAGCTCCAGTAAAATTAATAAGTGATAACGGTCCCCAATTTATACCCGAGATTTTTGAACATTTACGTGAAAGATTAGGCATAAGGCATGTGAAGAATTTTGTTATAGACCTCAGGCGAATAGAACCGAACGTGTGAATCGCGATCTTTTGCAAATGGTTGCAAATTATGTGAATGATCAACATGTTATTTGGGACCAGTTCTTACATGAGTTCGCTTATGCTATTCGAACCGCAGTGAATGAAATGACGGGACAAACCCCTGCTCAATTATTTTTAGGTCGAATATTGATTACCCCATTTCAAAAATTAATGATGGTATCTGACGGAACTGAGTTAGCCGTAGGGGATATTGAGAAATTATTTGAGGCTAGACGAAACACTAAGGCAAAGCACGAAAAGTGAGTGAAATATTATGATAGACGGAGGAGAGAAGTTCAGATTAAGGTTAATGATTGGGTCCTGGTGAAAACGCATCCTTTAAGTTCGGCAGCACAAAAAGTGGTAGCCAAGCTTAAACCAAAATTTGAAGGTCCTTATAGAGTATTAGAGGTAAAACAGAATAATTTAGTAGTTTGGAGATCGGAAAAAAGAATAACAGTCAATGTAGATCAAGTTAGACTTTATCATCATAGAAAAAGTGACGAGATGGAGATGAAAACCAGTAGTTCTGATAACATTAGTTCAAGCTATAAATCGAATAATTTGGAAGGTATGCAACCTAGTTCAAATGAGTCGCAGTATAGTAGGAAGAATGGGCCAGGCGTGAGTTAGAGGTGTGATATGCCCCCCGTGACCATATCCTTGATTGTCAGCTTGAGCTAGAGGTGTGGGATTCTCAAAATGAACAGACATTTTAAATTTTTAATATGACTTTATTAAGAATATAACTTAAGCGTCTAACAATTTAGATAAATTTATATAAATGAGAATCTCTAGAATGAACGAACACACATAAATAGTTAAACCGAATCGCGTAACTTAGACCACTTTATCTAAATAATTATATTATCCGCCTACTCTCACTTCTGATAATATTACAAGTCCTAATATCAAATAATCAGTCCTACTTTAATCCAAACTAAGATTCAATCACTATATGGAAACGTCTGGGTGCGCGTGCAATGGTATGCACCTTGTAGCAGTGGCTGGGTGTCCCGGTAACTACGATTGGCTGTCAATTCACGCTTGTATTTCCTCTAAACATAACATTCATCAAATTGCCCTTCTGCTTACTGAAACTTCTGTTCTTTTAAAAGCTATCTTATTTGCATTTTTTATTCGCATTTCGCTTCTTGGATTTTGGTTGGAAAAGAGTTTCCATTAATCTTGGCCGTCAAAGAACCCAGAGGTTATGTTAAAGAAAAGACGCGTGAGGCCGTCACAGAGGAAAAAGGACCAGGTTTTAAAAAGGATCAGGGTGAGAGGCACACAGGCACGGCCAGTTATCGCAGACCCCACTTTCTAGATCATCACCCGGCTCTTGGACAGAACCAAATAGAGGAACAAAAAAATGTAAAAAGAAGACTTAGGGATTTAAAAGATCGTGACAATCTGGATCTGGAGGACCATAGAGGAAGTGTAAGAAGGGTCCGAGACAGCAAGGTTCTAAATGAAAATTTTCGGTTAAGAGTAATGATTTACCTTATTTTTTTCAAAAAGATACAGGACACATGAAACAGGGATGCCAATTACCAGCGGCTACAAATTGCGACCAATAAGAGGTGCAAAAGTGGAGTCCCGACCAGCCAATGAGAAGAGGACACAACAAGGAAGGACCAGTTCGATCCAGAGGAAGCGGGGAGAAACAACACTACCGACCCTATGCCGATGAGCAAAGGTCAAGCAGCAGGAATACCAGAAGCAGAAGTGGTCAACAACAGCTTTGTATGGCTTCCTGAGATGCAATTATTCTTTGGGTTGTTTGTTTTAAGTGATTATTGAAAAAAATGTTTGTAATTGAATAATATATATATATTGTATTGATTCATATTAATGTGCATCTGGTTTCGGGAACGCGACGTAGACAGATTATTAACACTAACACTAACAGCGTTGCGCGATTAGAGGGGAATTTTATTTAGAAAACCCGATGAGGTGTATATATAAAAATAGTTGTCGTTTAATGATTGTATATAAAGTATGGAATTTGTAAAATGTAATTGTATCTTGAGATATTTAAAGAGATTCTCTTTCAGGGTGGCTGACCCTGATGATTGAAGAAAATCAGATATCTTTTTTTAGGTCCGAATTGTAAGCCCTAGAGGCAGCCATGAAAAAACCTTGTATTCATGAAAAATGACATAGTTTTAAGTATATTTAGAAATAGAAGTTCGGTAGGTGTATGGGGTCCTCATTTTTTTAACCAGAAGCTCTACGTTTTTTCCCCGGACCTGTTACCCAAATGGAATACACCTTAATAAATATGTAAAAGTGAATCTGAGGTGATTAAATAATACAACTGATAATTTTGGTATAGTTATTTGAGTAAAAATATTGTGAATACTGAGAGTTAGATTTTAAGATAAATATTGAAAGTTAAAATTTCAGAGGAATGTTGAAAGTTAAAACAAAGACGAATAAAATTGAGGCACGTAATTTCTTAAGGGCCATTAAGACCCTCGAATAAATCACGTTTTGCTTCTTAGAGGGTTGTGACGGTCTCATCGTGTTTTCTACTAAAATCTCCTCTTGGGTTCCTTGGGGCCGAAAAAGGCAAATTCTTTTCAACCAAATCCAAAAGCGAAATGTGAACATGCAAATTAGAAACCTTTTAAATAACAGAAGCGGATGACCTATTGGGAAGTGATTATGCTAGTCTGGTTTAAGCGCGTGAACTGAAGGAAGAGAAGAAATTCATCGTTGAGTGTGAAGCTAACCGTGAAAGAACGATCAAGTCAAGGTGGATCCAATTCCACGCGAGATAATCTAAAGATATTTAGGATCCGAGAGTATTGAGATTAAACAAGAGATTAAGGTAGGATCATTCTAGTATCTATTAGTACTGTGATATAAACAGAGATTAGGAATAGACGGGAAAGTTAAATATAGTGGTTAAGATCGCGCTTATTTGGTAATACATATTGTGTTTTCTCACCTCAGATCCGCTAAGTTGTAATATAAATATTATCATTGTTAGTGTTTAAGTTAAGATCTTAATAAAGACATTTTAAGATCATGGCACACAACGCCTGATTCTTCATTCAATTCCACACTTCTAAGTCATGAAGATAACTTAGGAGTAAGGTATCACCCACGGGGGAATACCTCACAGCGGTCTCGTAGCCTGCATGTCATGAATTCGAACGTTAGAGCTACAGTTGATCCACCGTGTAGAGTGTGTTGATGCACGTTTAACGCTAGAACGTCCATCGGTGTCAACCTGACACCGGAGCCTGTTCAGTTTGTTCTCCTTTCCACATTTTTACATTGAATTTGAAAATTTTTCTTGACTTTTATTTATTTCTATGGTAATTATATAGTAATTTTTTTTTGTTCTAGGTTAACTAGGAGAAATTTTTACATCTAAAAATACCTAGAACGTCCGTTGGTTTCATTTCGACACCAAGGCAATTTACCATCATAAATAGCTGTCGTTCATCGTTATTATTAGTAAAGCAAACTTCCCAAAGTACTATCACACATTTATTTGGCCTTGAATGCAATGTTATTCGGTTAACAGTGGAAACGAACCTTATTTTTCTAAATTTGTGTTGTTTAAATGTTTCTTTACATAGCATTTGGTTATCTTTTCATAAAAAAAATCGATTTTCGAACTTTATGCAGATCAGATGCCCGGAAATGATGGCTCATAGAAAATGTTTAAGCCCTGATGAAATTGCTAATTTATTGAGAGAGATTTCTGGGGGAGTGAATCGGCTCTAATTTAGATTCCGATAAAGACATAAGATTGAGTGAAAGTGACTGCAAGGAATCTGAAAAAACCCCAGATATAATTGATCAGATTTCAGTAAATCTCAGTATATATACATTGATAGGGATAGCACAGAATGGACTCCGCATAATAGTAACGTTCCTGGCAGATTTGCAACCCTGAAATGTTGCACGACAAAGCAGTGGTCCAACAAGCTGCGCGAAACAAGTCAACATCACTTTCTTATGATGTCAAGGGTCATAAAATGTGTTAATTACAGGAGATAATTTTAAAAAGTCTTATAACTAAACCCTACTCAACAGTTTTCCTGAAATTATTTAGCTAAAACAATTTTATATATTTTATGTCGCGGTGTCAAAATGACACCGGTGGACGGTTAAGCGTTCATCACGAATAACCATCTTGTCGCTGTGAAATGCGATATCAATAAGTACTCATTTATTCAAATTTCCTTCAATACATTTCATCAGTTTTGAGATGAATCGGAATAATTTTTAGGCAACCGTATACTAAACACGTTTGGTTCAGACTATTTACAGTTTCCATCGCTGCTTAATAACGCATTTAATGAGCTATAATTAAAATTTAAAATCCCCAAAGACTCCTTAAAGTCATCGCACAATCCTTTTGAATTTAAGGGGGTTTCTTTAGACGCGAGAGAAATTCAGATGCGTTATAATTTGGTACTTTACAACCTTTGCCTTTATAACTAATTAATCACTTACATGCTATTAATATTACTACATTTTTTCAACGTAATTCACAAATTACTCATTTTTCTCAGTAAAAAGAATCTCCATCTTTTAAATCTCAGTTTCTCAGAAAAGTATTTGATATTTAGGCTAAGATAGAAAATGAGATACGAAAATGTATTCTTTTTGTGAGAATACCCCTTGTATTTTTATTACTCGAGAATCTAATTAAGTTGGACTGTTACCTAAGATCCATGAAACTTTGCCCAAGCTCTTACATCAACCATATGTTCTTCCAATTGATAATTTTGTAACATCACATATAAAAGCCATGCAGGGGCTAATAGCGACATGTATCGGCATGGTTACTTAACTGCCCCCACCTCCTCTCCTAACTCTTCCCCACCTTGTGTGGCAGTGGTAGCCGAGTGGTCAAGGAATCGAATCGTGGCTGGCCTAGTCGCGCGAGTTCGAGAACAGTACCACTAAAGGGGACCACACAGTGTTGGGAGCGATGCACGTTAAATCTGTCGAGAGCTCAAACGTCCTCCCGTTGGTGTGGTGTGGTAGGAAGGGGGTGCCATCTCAGGTGTCGTCCACGTCACTTGACCATGGTTCAAAATTTCGTGCTCCGTCGCCAAAAGCCCCCGTGTAGCTGAAAAGTGCGACGTTACTATTCATTCACTCACTTACTTCCCCCCTTGTTACTTTGAGCCTCGACGCATTCGAAGTGTATCGGCTCCATTACGCGATGGGATTTTAGTGGCTTTAATGTAGACATGCCTCTCGCGAGCTGGCACTAAAAATGACCATTGGAAAATTCCGAGTTGGTTTCAATAGTGGAAGAACAGTACTGAATTTATTTAAACGATAGCTCACGCTAAAAACTCTATATTGTTCTAGATCAGGGATGGCGAACCAATGGCCCACGTGCCAATGTTGGCACGCGACACAATATTTTGGGCACGCCACCAGTCAAAACGGTTTTGCATTTAGTTCAAAATAACAATGTTCACGATGAAGTATTACGTTTAAACGCGGGGGATTGGTTTTCGGTGCGGCGAGGAGCTCACTCGTTTGTTATTGCCTTGACTTAGTTACGTCCTAGACTGCAACGATACGAAGTTTATCTACTTATAGCGCAGTAAATTTCGTTGATACTGTTGTATTTTAAAATTTATTTGTGTTATATTTACGATTTCTAACTGTTATTTAACATGGCTAGTTCAGCAAAAAAAGAAAAAAACAATAAGTGCAAGATAGTTAATATAACAGAATTTCAATCTTGGAGGTCCGAGAAATATTGCATGATTAGTAAAGGTGACAAAGTTTATGTGTGTGTTTTATGATCTGGAACAGTTGCATGTAGAACATCGTCTATAAAACAGATTCCAGACACATTTAACCGTTTGAAGAACCTGGCTCAAGCTATTTTAACCATATTTTCATTTACTTATGTTTGAGAGTCATTACTTTCAGATATGAATAACATTAAAGAGACTCGCTTAGAAACCGTTTGGCAGATGATTCCAATTCAGCATGCATACTGCTTACGGTGGTATTCTCAATAGCGAGTTGGAGAGGGGGGTGCCAGCTCAGGTGTCATCCACGTCACTTGACCATGGTTCAAAATTACGTGGTCCGTCGCCAAAAGCCCTCGTGTAGCTGAACAGTGCGACGTTAATATTCACTCACTCACTCACACTCACTCAATCGCGAGTTATTGAAAAGATAACTCGCGGACTCTTATTCTCGAACTGACGATTACCGAATCCGTAAGTTATGCGTGGGCAAGATGTTACAGTCGTTGTGATTGGACACTGATAATCACGCGACATATTGCTTACATTTTTATGTTGTATCTTGGCGCGAAACATTCGATCAGCTGTTTTTAACACGCTTTTTTGTTTGACGTATTTCTCTTGTTTTGTTTTGCTATGTCGAAAAGCAACTTTTCAGTTCCGGAGATGGAATTGTTATTATAAATCTTGTAGAAAAATATAAATGTATAATGTATATAAATGTAAATCCTCAAGCAGAAAAGAATCGAAGCGGTCGTCCATCTTTGTTTACAAACAGATTCGTGTGATTGAAATCCGAGAGTTCCCCTCCGAAATCGGCGGGTTACCTTTGGATGAATAATTCGTGGTTTTGGCGCGATCCGCAATTGAGAATAATGATGTTTTGCCACACAATCTGCGAGTTACCTCCGGTTCGGGGATAACCCGAGGTTAATTCGCGATTGAGAATACCACCGTTAAAGTAACATCTTACAATTCTAATGTTTTTTATCACTTAATATGCAACAACAGAAGTCACACTAATGTTACTTTAATTTTAATTACACGTATAACTAAAACATTTAATACTATACAGTGCAAAATGTATTGTTTCGCAGTTTTGAGTTGTTAGTATTTAGTTTTATTATTTCTCCCCCATAATCTCACGTCAAAACTATTTGACGGCACGTCTTTACCTCATGAAACATTTCTTTAGAAAAAATGGCACGTTCATCTATAAAGGTTCGCCACCCCTGTTCTGGATTATCACGAAGCTGCAATATATGCTCGTTAAATTGTGACTGGCGTTGTACTTTTCAAGTCGTGGGTTCGAGTCCCAGTTCTACTCAAAATGCGAGTTCTGGAAGGAGTGACTCATGTTATATTTGTCCCAGTTAAAAACCATTGCGTCGGTGTGGTGTGGTAGTTTGAAAAGTGAAGTGCCAACTCAGGTCTCAACTCTTGACAGACATTCAAAATTACCAGTTCAGTTCCCAGTAGCACTTGTTTACTTTCAAAACATGACGTTTATAAGCAAGCAAACAATAAATATAGAATATCACATTCAAAAATAATTCTCTACTTATTTTTAAATTAAAATATGTGTTATAGAAATGGGAAAAAAACATTAGAGAGAGAGGATTTATCCCGCATTACACACTATAAAAACAGCCAATTATACTCATCTATTTAACCAAATATCCTGCCCTGCAGTTCGTCGTTTTTCATGGCTGCCTCTTTGAATCCCGACTGCATTAAAAATCATGAACTTCATAATTTCATTTCCTCCGCAAAGTCCCCTGTAATTGAGTCTTACCGACTCGGAGCACGGTCCAGGGATTTCAATCAGGGAAAGAGACCAACTCACCCCGGGATCACATTTCACGCACAGGTGATCATTGCATAAAATGCTCCACCCCCTCACTCTTGCCTCTCCTCCCCTATTCTTTCTCACACCGCCGACGGAAAAAAATAGCCAGAAGACGCGATCGAAAAACTTAATTTTCACCTCCGTGATTTATAAAACTTGGAGACATGAAAGAAAAAGAAACGTGTTTGCTTACTCAGGGCGAATTGTTTTCCTTTCAATGTGGATTTCTTGCAATAGCTGTTGATGCGAAAATATTTAGGAACTTTTTTTTCTTTTTAAATATTCACGTATGGCATCAGATTTGATGTATGTTTAAGGAGGATTGTGTTTCACAGACGGGTTTCTCTTTTTTAAAAAAAATCCTGGTGTGTCATCGCGAAAACCTTTTTGTGTCTCATTTCCCTATTTCAATTGTTTTGTAAAAGGAACTCTTCTGGTAGGGTTTCTCATCATTTGATGAATGACACAAGTTTGCATTCTAAAGGCAAATAAAACAGAAGGATATTTCTCAGAGGGAATGAGAAATCAATAGACAACAACTAAGAGTAATGATTTTATACACAGTTCTTTTACAATATATTTATTAAAGCAAGAACTTCTACATATATTATCCGGTACAACTGATCTGCAAAAAGGGTCCACAGTTCAGGTGTCTCTTTCGCGGTAAAGTCTCTATTCTACTCGCATAAACATATTCATTAACGTGAGAATTTCTAGCAATGTCCCCTACATTTGATATGTCAAAGGGTCCAAAGTTCACTAATTTCGTTTTCAGAAAAACGTCGCTACTCGGTAATTCCACGCTGAAGTTGTTCTTCGTTCGATCTCCACCATCCTGTCACTAGCTCCTAGGCTTCTCAGTCCGCCGTCCTTCTCGTTAGTTCGCGGACTCCCCGCCGAGTTCGTTTGTCGCTCGTGAAAGGCCTCTTCACGGTTTTCTCTCGTAATTCTTCTCGCTCTACTTTTTAAAACCCACCTTTCTCCTGGCCCCGCTCTCCGCGTATTCTTTCATATCTTGTCTGTTGGCCCCTCAGAGCACGGGATCTTTTAAGGTGCATAATGGGGACTCTCTTCTCCAGACACGCTGTCGTCTGAGACGAGTGGGAAAACGGAAGGCCTACTCAAACCGGCGTCCATTTCAGCCCTCGGACTCTAAGTGGGGGCCATGAGAACAGAGATCAGAATTCTTGAACACCCATTTAAGCAACTTTTTTCCCAGCAATTAGGGGAAAAGGCGCGGACCCCTTCTTTTTTCATCGGCGTTTTTTCTCAGCATTTAGAGAAAGGAGAACGGGTGCATCACAAGAGACGGCAATTCTGTTATATCGATATGGCAGGAAACAGTATTTTGTGTTATTCGAATTCGAACATTATTTAAGGCTATGTTTCAATATATTCTTGTCTAAAGGAATTTCAGATTGATATAAGAAATAAAGCATTTTGACATGCATTTATTTGCAAAAACAAGGAAAACCATCGATCTAAAGAATACTTGCTTCATCTTTTGTTCTATTTCATGAAATGTACATCCCTTCTTCGCAGTCAATGCATACAGCAGGTTCTGTTTTTCGTAAACACTAATAGTGCCCGAAAGTATGCTTCACACATTGCTTTTTAATGTCCCAATCTAAAGTAATGCGAGAGCTGTTTCAGGCGCTCCTCGTCATTGGAAACCTTGGCCAGGACACCTGAGCTGCTATTTGCACTCTCCAAATTTTATAGATTTAATGTGTGTCAATTCCTTTCCACAGCGGATCCTCAGAACTTACGACTCGACAGAAGCAACGTCGACGACGAGTTCGCGACTGACCTCTCGGGTACCACGCGCACTTCCCGAAAGATTCATTTTTTAATTAATGTATACGTGCAATACTTTAAATCAGTGCTTCTCAAATTTTAATAATTAGCGACCCAATATTCAATCATAATTTTCATCGCAGCCCCCTCCATACAATAAAAACGTATTGAACTCAATAATACTATACTTTGACGCTAAAGCTATAACACTACTTTAACCTCTTAAGTGCCACTAACGTAAATAAACGTCTCGTTCAGCCAAAGCAATAATTTCCCCGGACGTATACATACGTCTTTCCGAAGTGCGATCTTTTCTGTGCATTGCTATCCATAAAATGTTTCTGAAGATTTGGAATGCAATAAAAGGTCCTTAACTGTGTTTACGAAGGGTTTACTTTTTTCAGAGGGTTTGCTTATTTATTCCTTTTCTCAGCTCACCCCCCAATTCATCACATACGCGCGCCTAAGTGGAAAACGGTGGCTTTGGAGAGCGAATCACGTAACTTTTAATCGGCAGTTATGTGTGGTATTAAGTATAAACCTTACAAATTACCAAGATAAATATTAACTTTTGGATATAATTCCTTATATGACAAGACCATGAGGTCACTAGTAATTATTAATCTTGTTCTTAACTTAGTATTGTTAAATTAATTATAAAATACATGGTGCAGTACTGATATATTTTTAAGTGTATTATATCAGTGTAAATGTGTATTTTAATTTTTATTATGTCACATTGATTGTGATAGATTGAATATTAACGTCGCACTATTCAGGTACACGAGGGCTTTTGGCGACGGACCACGTCATTTTGAACCATGGTCAAGTGACGTGGACGACACCTGAGCTGGCACCCCCTCTCCTAACTACCACACCACACCAACGGGAGGACGTTTCAGCTCTCGACAGATTTGACGTGCATCGCTGCCCTAAACGGCGGGTCTTTAGTGGGCACGAACTCGTGACAAGGCATCCCACGATTCGATACCTATACCACTCGGCTACCGCGGCCACCTTTATTATGTCCGAATATATCTTTTTCTTTACTTTTTATAAATTAATAGATTTTTTAAGTAATCTTTTTTTTTCTTTTGACTCTCCAATATGCTCGGGCCCCCCCCCCCCTCATCTCCCAAGGGGACACGCCCCACTATTTGTGAAACACTGCTTTAAATACATACCAGTTTCTCCTTCCCAAAAGTTTTCACTATTTCTGAAAAATGTAAATTTTTAAAAAATTATAATTCATATACTGATTTACATAAACTTCTAATTAATTCTTTTGCATATCGTACTTCTTTAGTTAATATAATTAACATAATTTTTTTTTAGTTGTTTCTTTCAAACTACAAACGACGTTTCTTACATTTTTTATCCTGTTCTAGATTAATCGATATTTTAATTTTTTTATTCCAGAATAAAAAAATAAGATGTTGTAAGCACACAAAAGTAAAACCAGTCGTGGGGACATAAATAGAAATTAAGATAGTGAAAATGAAATAAACATTGCTATAACAAAGAATAATTTGGGAAAAAAATTAATTTTTAAACAATTTTTTAAATTCAATTTAATTGCTTTAAATGAGTTCTAAAACTTTATTTGCGCTTGAAAATGTTGCTATCAAGCTCTGAAATGTATAAAACATTCAGCATCAATTTCTTATGGTTTCAGTTTACATCCTTTTATAAGCGAAACCATGACTGCATTATAATAAAAAATCGGTCTCGATATATCTAATATTTTATAATATATTACTTTGCTTATATGTGCGTTTTTAGTTACATAGTTTTTCATGTAAACATAATCAAACTATGATGAAATATTTGTTCTAATATTATGTCACCGGAATGAGCGATATCTTTGGTTTTTATAACTATTCTACTACATCAAATCTGATTATGTTTGAGGGTCAGCGCGAAAAATATTTGCTTCTTTTATTCGTAATATTTCATGTGGCCGAGTGATCAACACTACGAACCTGTGGTCGCCAGTATCACTGCCGAGTCATTAAATCGAAGATGTTGGGTTTTTTTTATATATATAATAAAATCACGCAAACTACAGGCAAGTCGATTAAGCATGAATTGAAATTAAGAAATAAAAATGTGTGAGGTATAGAGGAGAGAGAGAGAGAGAGAGAGCGATTTTTAATTTTACCTCATAACTTTGTAGAGGGGTGTGGAGTGCCACACGTGGCACGCGTGCCATATATTGCCGAGGCCTGCTTTAGAGTGAGGTTGGGTTCCTTTTGGTATTCCGCCGTTAAGGTTGGTGTAGCTTCGGAAAGCCCTCCCCTCCCCTATATATAAGGAGCTTTTCTCAATGTTTTTCATTTAGCCTCTACTCTGAGCAGAAGCACTTAGCTCGCTAAGGATCTTATTTTGGTTCAATCACAAAGTTTCATATATTATTTTAGGAATATTTCTTGAAGCTATTTAAAAAAGAAATGATGAATTATTTTAAACGATATTTGAGTCGCAGTGCAAGGAATAGAAAAAACTTGTTCTAGGATATTATTTCTGTATATTCATTCGTGGTAGATTGATTGTATTAAAAGTGGAAAAATTACGTAACAAGTTATAAAAATATCTGCTTGTTAGCTGATACATGCTACGTTAGATCGATTAATTTTGATACGGAGGAACGGCCTAAGAAATTCATGTTTTTAATATGTAGTCACGTCAAAGATGATAAACATTTTACACATGTTAAAGGTGAAATACACAACTATTTAACATGTATTCTGTAACAACCATTTTGTATGAGCTTATGAAGATATTCAGTCATCCTTTATATTAAGGACGACGTCCGTACGTTAGAGAGGTATAGATGTTTGAAGACTGGTGTGCCAGAGCTCAAGTGTAACCCTCATAGTTTGACTGTGACTGTCAAAACTAGGTACCAATCATCACTAGCGATTCTATTGCTGCAAAATGCGATGTTAATAAATAATCAATCAATAATCAATGAAAATTCTTGAATACTTTTCTCTTTCAGATATTCAAATTTTATTAAACCAATCTTACATCTTCAATCCATTGCAGCATTTAATAATTTAATGCATTAGTTATACATAAAATTATTATTTCTTCAAGCATCTCTTGTGTAAAATTGCAACCCAAAACGTTCTTGAATACTACAACATATTTGTTACTTTTTAAATAGATAAAATTGCTTTTAATTCATACGCTAATTTAACTATAAGCAAAATTGGATGCAACTTCTGAAATGCAATAAAAAGGAATGGAATTTCTGTCGAAAACTGCATTCGTCAGGATTTCGAATCGTTTGTTTTGATGCAAACAAAAGAAGGAAAATCATATAAAAACAGTTCCTTGTTTTCCGGCAAAAGATCAAACAAAAAAGAGAACATTCTTGCTAAGAATCCTAATGTGCTCTTTTTTTAGCTGTCACATTTAGCTGTTACTAGCAATAACATCCTTTTCTTTCGAATCTTATTTTTTTGTCTAAGATAAATAATGTTCCTTTTAATTGAGTGCATATAGGGACAAACTGTGTTATCTTTTGTTACGTCTTTTATGCCTTGATGCTTTTTTTCGGGAATGGCTGGCGGAAATGACCATCTAATGGGAACGACTAATGCTTAATAGAATCATGAAGGTTTTGGTATTTTTTTTTCTTTCTCCACGAAAGTTTTCTTCGCCCAGTCTCACGTGTAGTATTTTCCAAATGACTGGGAAAAAACGAACACAATAAATCCCGGCAGTGCAGTGAAAGCAAAACTGAAGCTATTATTTTGTTAAAGAATGCTTCTATCGGAGAAAATTGTTGCCAGTTCAAGAATCAATGTCCTATAGCACTTCTGGTGATATTGTTCGTTTCAAGTAAGTGTTAAGCAACTAATGCACGAAAGGAATGCGTGGATCTTATATTATTTCTATACTAAGTTGCTGAGAAGTATTTAAAAGAATCCATTTTATCAAATACTAGCTACGTTGGCTCATGCTATTCCAATGGGTTTAATAACTTTTATTTATCAAATTATATTTTAACTGTCCCATGTTTCTATTTTCGTGTAAAATATCTGGCAACACACACGCATATATGACAGTGACTTTAATTAAAACCGCATTCCAGATCAACGCCATCAGGCAGGCTTACGAAACGGTAACACAAATAATATTCCGGCAGAGGACCACCGTGCGAAAACGTAATGCTTTTGCGTATTCACACACGCTCCATTACAAAGCAGGCGGTCATTTTCAGTCACATAATGAGCTTTATGTTAGATTTGTAACGTCCTCCTAGTGCGTATTGAGGGCTGCGGTAGCCCAGTGGTTAAGGTATCGGACCATGGCAGGCATGTCATGAGTTCGAGCCCAATACCACTAAAGACCCGCCGTGTAGGGCAGCGATGCACGTTAAATCTGTCGAGAGCTGAAATGTCCTCCCGTTGGTGTGGTGTGGTAGTTAGGAGAGGGGGGTGCCAGCTCAGGTGTCGTCCACGTCACTTGACCATGGTTCAAAATTACGTGGTCCGTCGCCAAAAGCCCTCGTGTAGCTGAACAGTGCGACGTTAATATTCACTCAAACTCAAACCCTAGTGCGTATTATCTAACTTTCTCTTTTTTTTAATATCTGCATGTTTTAATTCCTATTTTCCTGTAAATACTCCCTCTCCTCTTTCCCTGATTGAAATCCCTGGACCGTGCTCCGAGTCGGTAAGATTCAATTACAGGGGACTTTGCGGAGGAAATGAAATTATGAAGTTCATGATTTTTAATGCAGTCGGGATTCAAAGAGGCAGCCATGAAAAACGACGAACTGCAGGGCAGGATATTTGGTTAAATAGATGAGTATAATTGGCTGTTTTTATAGTGTGTAATGCGGGATAAATCCTCTCTCCTCTGTACAGGAGAGTCATTGGAGAATATGAATGACCCAAGGAAACCAAATTCACCCTCCTAAAGGCTTTGAAGCTCCTGAAGTGATAATTTTGAATCAAGATCTAGTGACGAGGAGGGCCTACCCCCAACTTTTACAGTGTGCCACCATGGGGGTCTGAACAAAGAAGGATTAAATATCATCATCACTGCTCTGAAGTAAAAACAAAGCGGCTGATGCAAAGAAATTCCACTATTTAGTACGATGAACATAATGCACATATTGCATCTCGAATCTAAGATTAACTCAACTACAGAAAAAAATCAATTTTTGTTCTTACATTTTAGGAACGAAATTGACTTCCCACAAAAATAAAACAGATTTCATAGACCTTCAATATACCTATAATGATCCCAGTTAAAGTAGGAGTGAGTGAGAATTTCGCACTACAGCAACGCGAGGAGATGCCATTTCGAACCTCGATCAAGCGAACGACACTTGAGCTGGCGACTCCTCTCCGAACTCCCCCAACAGGTGAACCACGACAGAACGTGCATCAGCTTCCTCTACATGGCGACTCTTCAGTGGCACCAGGTGACTTTCGCGACACCTCGACCACGTTCGTGGTCATAACCACCAGGCTATCGCGTTCATTAAAGTAGTGCTCCGCAGCCTTTTTATCGCTGCGGACCGGTCAACGTTTAAACATTTTACCGCGGACCGCTGAGGGTGGGACACGTTGATTGTTTATATTATGATTTAACAATTTTAATTTAGTTATATTTATAAATATGCCTTCAGAATAAAATATAGTTACACCAAAAATGAATAAAAGTGATTTAATGTGGAATATAAAGTGATTTTTCCGTGGAAAGTTGCGCAAATCTGAGAGAAATGCACCACTTTAAATAAAGTTCCAATAGTTTAATGTTCCTTAGACGGACCGGCACCACATTTGATCCACGGACCGGAGGTTGCAGATCACTGCATTAAAGTGTAAGATAAGAAATTATATTTTTGTGTATTGTATATCTAATGTTACGAATATTGTGTAAATAGTGTAAATAATTTGTATTTGGATGTGTAATGCATTTATATTACTCTATGTTATATTTATTTTATGTTAAAATTGTAATATTCGCAAGCAATGCCATTCCTTATTTTATAATGATGATTCAATGGGAACTTGGTGAGATCTGGGCGATAGAGCCAAGTTGGCATCAGATTTGGCTACCAAAGCCGCCAATTTGGTGACATTGGGGACCATGTTGGTGAGTTCGGGACTCTCAAGATTCTTCTAGAAACTTGTAGAAAAATAACTAATTTCACGCTCTAGAGGACGCAAGTGGATCTTTCTGGAAGTTTCCACCGAGTCTATAAGTAGAGCGGTGCTCGCGCTGAAATGGTTAGTCTTGTTTCAACCAGTGATCAGTGAGCATTATTTTGACTAGAGATTAGCTCGGCTGTGCTTGTGTGAATAATCCTTTGCGTACGTGTATTTTAGACACTTTAAATTGTGTCTGAGTGCTGTTGAATGTGTGAAGACCTTCTGAGATTTATTGTGTGACTATTGCTGCAGAATCCTGTATTTCGAGGATAGTAATTTTAAAAATCCATTCTCATTGCTCTTAAGTAACCGTTTTTCTTCTTTGAGACTGATTGGCATACAATCCTCGAACCGCCATCACCGTAACACAATATTTATATATAAAGGAGAAAAGCAACTCTCTCACCCACTCATCACGATATTTCGGGAACCATTAAACGTACAATCTTTCATAGAATAAACATGTACCACAAAATGGGTTTTACGAAAATCGACCTTTAAATGGCGTTGCGGAGAATTAAGGGGTGTTTCAGATATATATCGATTTTTAAATTTTTTGACGAACTTTGGTAAGCAGATTACTTTCATAGACTAGAAATCTTCTACAAAATGGGTTTTGTGGAAGCCGACCCCCAAGGGGTGTTGTGGGGCATTAAATGGACGTTATAGATCCGTTCCCTTAGATGCATAATGTCTTGAAATTTGGTAAACGGATTCTATTCCTGGATTAGAGTTCCCCTGACAAAGAGTTTTGAGAAAATCGGCCCCCAAGGGGGTTTGCGAAGGATCAAAGGGAGTTATAGAAAAAAATTCCTGTTCTTGAATTGTTAGACTTACATACTTGAAACTTGTGAAGCATGTTTCTTTTGTGGAATAGACATAATCTAAGAATGAATTATATAGAAATCGAGTCTTAGGGGAAACCTGGGGTTACTGGGACGTATTGACAAAAAAAAATTCCCGTTTTCGAAGTACTAGGACTATAATATTGAAATTTGGTCTGCATGTTTCTTTTGTTGAATTGAAATCCGCTAAGAATGTTCCTTTCGGAAATCGACTCTCAGCGTGGTTATTATAATAAAAATTCCGTTTTTCCTGTCTTAGATTATAAATTTGGTACGAAGGTTTATTTTACTGAGTAAGATCCACTGAAAATTGGTTTTTCAAAACTCCGCTTGCTTATTTTATCATTTTACTTCAATTTTAAAGATTACTAAAAATTATTGATTAGAAGTTTTGTATTTTTTTATATCAAGAGGCGAGAATTAATGGCATATGTTTTTCGATGCAGTCGAATTCTTAATGCTAGGACTTAGATATATATATATATAGTGAAAATTGGGGCTCAACAACAAATTTAATTATCTTAAATCTTCCGAACTACATTTCGTAACTACAACGCTACATGCGGAGGAACACATATTAAAATGAGTACTCGATTTTTTTATGTTATTTTACTTCACTGATTTTCTTTGTAAAATTAAAAGTACATGATTTGTTTTTAATATAAGATAAATTTAATATGTTGGTAAGTTTATTAATTACACCCTCTGTATCGTTGACTGCTAATTTCGAGATATTGTAAATGTTTACATTATTTTGGCGGTTTATTTAAAAAGCCATTTACTTGATTCATAAGTCATATTGTTTGATTTAGTCAATTCAAAACTAAATTGATTTGTAAGCAACATTCTTATTAAAACCACCCTGGGTTTTAGTGTAGAATAGGGCCGTGGGGGGGATCCTAGGCGAAATTAGTTTTATAGACACTGAAATTAGGCGCCAAGCGACTTAATTTAGCGATGGATGTTACGAGAAATTACAAAGTGGAATTTTACAATAAAAATAAAGAAATATTAATGAGAAATTTTAGTTTTTTTACTGTGGGTAGTATAGTGATTAGTCTAGGATGGTGCATCTTTCAGATTTTTACGCCTTTCAGTATCTCCAAAAGAACGAAATCTTACCATTCAGTAAGAGAATGCGGACTTCTATCGAAACGTTGGTCAACCCCGGGGGTTCACGGATCACAGTTAAGGAACCACTGCTTTAAGTGAACTTAAAAATATAGAATCATTGGTAACCTTATTGGTATTTTTAATTAAGATGGGACATTTCTTACCTTCGCGGAATTTTTTTTAATTGTAATTAAAAATTGAAATTAAGAATTAAAATTGCGTTTTTTATACTCTAATGGATCTTATTTAATTGAATATATTTTTTTTTTGTCAGCAAGGAAAGAAAGAAGAAAGTAAAGAAGCAAAAACGGTATTTCCATAATACTGAGAGAAGAACCGTACGATTTTTTATTCCGGTATTTTTCTCTAAGAGGAATCTTAAAAATACTTCCTTCCTACTAAATTTATGTTTTAAAAAAAAAAACGTCGCTTTTAAATGAAAGAGAAGACTAATGAACTGAACAATGGGCTCTTTTATTTTGTAGTAATTAATAACGATTGTGTGTTTTACATTAAAAAAGAAAACAAAAACATAGATCTTTTTTAAACGTAGGACTTGAAAGCATTGAGTTTCTTTTGTTGTAAAAAAACAATCAACATTTTTCAGTAAATTGTTTTAATAAAAAATTACTTAAAAAATGCAATTTCATTTACATTTTCAAATACAACCATGTATATAATAATTTCAATGTTAACTATAATCCAAAGGAAATTTCATATTTTCTTTTAATTCTCTTTTTTTATTTATTATATAAATTGAATGCTATTCCGTTATCTTTGTAGAATAATTTTTTCAGACTGTATAATATTACATTATTTTTTTTCCTTTTACCTGTGATCACGGGATCCGAAACATGACCGACATTATTTGTGTTGAATCGTGGGTTCGAGACCTGCCTTGTAGAGATACTGATGCATGTTAAATCAGCCAATCTTCATGTTGATATGGTGTAGAAGTTTGAAAACTGAGTTACCATCTCCTTGTCACTAGTCCGTGGTTCAATGAATGATGAGTGAGTGAATATTAACGCCGCACTGTTCAGCTACACGAGGGCTTTTGGCGACGGACCTCGTCATTTTGAACCATGGTCAAGTGACGAGGACGACACCTGAGCTGGCAGCCCCTCTCTTAACTATCACCCCTCCCCAACTGGAGGACGTTTGAGCTCTCGACAGATTTAACGTGCATTGCCTCCCAACACGGTGGGGCTTGAGTGATACTGGGCTCGAACTCATGACATGCCTGCCATGATCCGATACCTTGACCACTGGGCTACCGCAGCCGACAGACGTAGTTCAGAATCACGAGGTCCTTAGCGAATATTTCATAAAGAGCTTTCGATGTGTGACGTATTATTTAATCAACCCATTTTTTTTATAAAAAATAAATGTTATGTACACATACTATTAGTTATAAAAGTAATTAAAATTCATTTAATAACCAGAGCTTAATTATTTACCACTATGAAAAGAATATAAGATTTAAAGGACAGTTAATGCAACAATTGAGTACAACAAATTTCATGTAGGATAATTTTACGAATCCAGTAATGGATTCGAAACAACAAATTTTTGAACAAATCAAATAGTTTATACATTTTAAGCTGTTTTCTCTCAATCGATTCCCATCAAGGATTTTTGAAATATTCTTTAGGACAATGCAGACACAGGTGGAGAAAAAGTTCATTTGCCCGATAACTCTTTTGAACTTGTTACATTGTTTGTTTTATTTGCAATTAATTACAGTTCCGGATATGATGAATTACCGCTGCCCTCATCTACTTACGTGACGTCACTACCTGTCCCGGAAGCTGTCATTCACACTGATAGTTGGGAATCAGCATTTCTTGGGCACATTCATTGCGATTGAAACTGCCCAGGGTTGGTATATTTAACAAAAAATTCTTGCTTCGCCTTTTCCTACAAAACCTTTTAGTTATAATTGATTATTTATCTTTTGTTTTTAAAAATTATGCTGATGAGAGAAACAACAAGCACACACATTACTCGTCTATAAGAGTTATCATTGAGTAATATACTGCGAATACGGATTAGAATACGGATGGTTATTATAGTTAACTTCGTTTATGAATGGGCAATCTAAAAACAGAATGACACCCTGACTTTCTACTTTATAAATTTCCGCATAGCTGAGCTGTTTGAGGATTCTAAAGTGAAATAAAAATTCAGTAAGTAGTAGTTTCCATTATTTCTACTACTTTTTTAAGCCAAGTCTGAGACCCATAATCCCCTTTAGCTTATCATTACAGGAAGGATGAGCCTGAATGGGCAACAGGGTTAAAGCGAGGAATCTCGTTTGAAAAGTTGTTTGTCATTTAAGTACGCGCAAATGGAAAGACTCTCCTCTGACAAGATATGTTTATTTATTAAACAATATTCTATGAATTTGGTCTTAAAAAATAAAAAATAAATTGTTACGGCATTCTATACGAATTGTTATATCACATTTGACTTACCTTTTAAGAAAACTTCTCATTCATAAGGCGTTGCTTAAGATTCATTATTACTTTTAATAGTAACTTATTATATGGTGTAAAAAAATGTTTTGAGAAAAATTGTACCTTGATTTCTTATTATCTTATTTCATGCATTGTAATCTTGTACCTCTAAATTTTTTAATTTAATTTCAAAAATATTGATTTTGATCTAAGGTTGTTATATTTTACAGGTGTTGTCTGCCAACATTTCTGGAGAATCCATACCCAGAGGACTTTCTAAATGACATCGGTGAGTCTATTTTGTTAAATGTTTGCCACCGTACTTTCATTTTTTATTTATGGAATTTTTAGGATCATTTAGGTGTTAGATGCACAGATATTTTTAGAAAATTTGCCAAAATGTAACGGGATGTCTTGTATTAGTACATTTTTCTCGCTAAATTATATATATACGTATAATTTATAATATAAGAGCATCAAGAACTTTTCGAAAAAAAATTTTTTTTTATTCAGCCAGTGATCCACATATTAGCAGTGTGACAAACCAACGCCAAGTGCCCCGATTTTTATAGTTGGATTCTATATTTATTTCCAGAACTCATCACTATTTAGTTTATTTTTCGATTGGAGAATAAACGTAGGAATGTATATGGGAAGACCATAAAAATTAATGTGCTGGGATTGAAATCTTATGTTAGGAATATCTTTTGAGAAATGATTACCCGTTTAATTTAATACTTGAATAAGTAATGAAAAATAAATTTTAGATTGTAAATATGATTTTTATATATAAATTAATTATCCTTTATATATATATATAAACCTACCTATCATGCGATGTTTAGGATTATATATATACACACATCATTCTAAACAGCACTCGATAGGTATTAAAACTTGATTCAAGTTTAGGAATTTCTTCTTAATGTACTGCAATGATAAATATACAAAAAAAAAATGCATCGATCACGGTTTTTATTATGTTCTCTCCTTTCGATATCTTTTTTCCCCTATTTTTAAATATGTTTTATCCTGAGCTATCTTAAATTTTTAATGTTTTAAGACTCGTCTCGATCTTGAAAAACGATTTACTTAATTGAGAAATGTAAACTGTTCACATTTTCATTTTTGAAGAGATTGAAGAAAAGTTATGTTTTTTTTTCAAAGTTACCGTTTACAATCGTCCATAAATTTTGAATTTAAAGGAATATCTCCTTAAAATGTTTTTGGTGACATAATAAAACCATTTTACAAAATTAATATAATACCAATTTCAAAAATATATTATTCATTAGATTTAATAAATTAAATTGGAAATTCGTACCATCGGGATACTAAAGTAGAAAATATTTCACAGCATTGAAAATTAAGCATCTGCATAACATTTCACTGCACTTTTTTATACCACAGGTAAAACAAGATATATATACCTTCTGACGATGGAATTCATGAAAACAATTTTTTTTCACTCAGGCACCCAAAATGCATTGCACACTTCACATTTTGAGTGATATCGATGATATACTTTTGAAAAGTGGCATAGTTTATGTTGTTACAGCGCGTGTTCAATACATAACTAAAATGAGACATGAATTATTCAAATGGCTGAAAGCAAAAATACGCATATTTTGAAAATAATAATACCTTTATTCTTTATTAAACATGCTGAGTAACTAATTTATATTACACACGAAAAGAAAAATAAATATGAATAAAAATTAGGAAAAGAACAAAAGTTTAAATAAATTCTTTAAGAAATTTATAAACAAGACAATTCTTTGATTGTTAAAACAAAATGTATATAGAATTACTTCATAAATTCGACAGTATTTAAAAATGCATTACCAATTGCTTTCTCCCGTATTTACTGCAAAACCACTTCCAAAAAGGATCAGAAAACTAAAAGTACAGAGACTGCTTAATGTTAAAAAATAAGGCGAACAAAATATTATCCAATAAATGTTGAAACTTCGTCACATATCACACAACCAGATGGCGGGAAATTTTTTCTTCACAACAATTTTCTGTTTCGCGCAGAACTTACAAATATCCTTCGTCAATGATAGTAAACATTATATCCTGCAACGTACCGTTGGTAAACAAAATATTTTTAGTTATGATATGATTTTAGGGCAACTTTAAAGCACCTTTGGTGCATAAAGGATTTGCATAGATATTTCTCTTGACAACATCTAAATTTGCTTGGAGACTGATTTTAAAAGATTCTAAAAAGTTCTTAACTCTCTCTCACTAACTGAACTCCGTAATATTAAATCACACTCATCGAAACTGTAACGTTAATAAAATAACTGAGAAACATAGAAAAAAAATCTCGACCTATAAACCTTCTTAATATTTAAAATTTTAAAACATTTTCTAAATTTTCCATTAAAATTCGTAATGAAAATGAATAGAGCAGTTTACTTAAAATGATTCCTTATATATATATATAATATTCTGAAACCGAGGAAACCCACCCCAAGAACAAAACACGAATATATGAAGAAAGGACCAAAATGGAAAAATATTATTTTTTCTAAAGTGTCACCGACGTGTTTGATAGGATCCTAACCTTCGCCTTCCGAAGGAAAGTATATGCTATATGTATATCAATATGCGTAAGTGTAATACTTGATGTAGAGGAAGTTACACGTAACCTTTATGATTTTTGCATTTATTTCATTATATTTTTTATACATGTTTAATTGTAATATGTAAACTTGTGGATATGTAATATAATTTTTCAAATCGATCTTTTGTCTTGCTTTTTACTCGTAAAATAAATTCTTACAACCAATATTTTATGTACGAAAATGTTTTCTTTAATTAAAACCCTTAAATTAACTAAATTTACTAATGCACTATTTTGCCAATTACATACAAACTTAGAGTTCAGTTCATTTGTTTGTAGTAAATCATAAATTATCAAGCTAATTATTGCTTTTACAACAGCAGCAAAACTTTGAAAAAATATTAGAAAAAACATATCACAAAAAAGACCAGCCATTGCAACCACTTTTTACCAGAAGATATACTTTCTACAGGATTCTATTCTTTAAATATTTAATAATTAACTAAATATTTCTGACCCCACTGCAATGTGTTGTGCTTTTAGCGTGGAAGATGAATGCTTTAGTAATTTGAATCGCCGTGTGGAAATGCAAATGCTGCCTGTGCTGAGACTAATGATTCATGGATTCAAATTAGAGTCAGTCGAATGGGACTGATTGGAAATTGTGATTATGTTCGGGTTTAGCATTTCTAATATATTCATATGCACGTAGTTATAGACATGAGGTATGGAATTCGTCAAAAGTTTTAGTTGGTAGTTTTTTATCTATTCTCAGTGGCGTTATTAGCCTAAACAATTATGAAAAGTTTCATTTTTTTCACTTAAAATCAGGAATGGAGGTCGTTATGATAATTTTAAACCCAAATGTATAATCGTGTACTATACGTGTTGATATATTCGATCTAAAAAAATAGTAGTAAAAATACAATTAAATATTTAATTCATAATAAATGTGTAATCTGCATTATTTACATTTGGAGTGTATGTTAAAGTAGTATATGTATTACCATTTAAAATCACGAAAGCCACTTATTTCATAGAAATAATTACTTGGGTATTTTATTGAAATAACGAACCGAGCAGTTGAATTGTGTTAAATAGAACAGCAATATTACATTTTACCCGTGTGTGTGGTTGTTCTATGTGATTGTTCATAGACTCTTTAAACCAAAAAATAAAAAAAAATGTCTTAAATTAACTGATGATAAATAGTCTCTTGACAAAAATATATAGCGGATAGATTAATTGATAATGAAGAAAAAGAGAATATATATGTAATATGATTGCCAGTCATAAAAAAGTACGTAATAAATATAATGCAAAGTAATAGCCATATTTAAATGTTTAAATTTAAAATGACTGTAAAAAAATTTACGCTGCATGTGTGTTTAAAAAATATTACAAAAAATATTCTGTGATTAATTCTTTAACGATTAGGCAAACGTTATTGTGTATAAACTACCTAATGTAAATCGTATTATCCATTCATTTCAGTTTTTGTGCTAATTTAGAGGTAAGTTATTTCATGAAATACATTGTTATATTAATTTCTTTTTTTCCTATTGGAATTTACTAATCAACGCTTACCATTACAATAACCAGATTTACGCAATTGGACTCAATTCTCCGATACTTCTAGAAACATACAATATCTATTTCTATTGTACAGTTTTCATGTAGTGATCTCATAATAATAGGACGAGTTAATAAGTCTTTCAATAAGCTGACAACAGTCACCGGAGAAAGGAAAGGGGGTTGGCGGATGAACTCAATCACAGGGAGGCAATCAATCCCTACGTCATTCGATATCGTCTGTGACTATTATTTCGTGCTCTAAATAGCCCAAGAGGCTGTTCTGCGACGGATTCCATTTGGTGTAGTTGAATGACAAAGATGATCATCGGATTCTAACTCATTGGATGTTTCATAAACATATTATTCAAAACACCTCTTTGAGTTTTTAAAAGAATTTATATATGTCAATTCTGAATTTTTAAAAAGTGTAAGACAAAATATGAAATGCAATAAGAAAGACAAATGGGGATATTAGAGTTTTTAATTAGAATTACTAATTACAAAAGGGATTCTCTATATGTAGTTCTTTCGCAAAACGTTTTTATAAGCTATGTAATAAATTATTAAGTTATTGAACTAAAAATGCTTTATTGGTATAAAAATTAAAATTTGTTGTTCCAAAAAGAGAGATAGAGTTAAAGACATAAGATCATGTTCTGACCCATATTAGAAATTACTTATTTTCTCTGACTTTTTATACACACATTTGTATATTTATGTCTTCATCTTGGACTCTCTTTTAATTCTAACGTTCCATTTATGATTAAATTTGCGTCAAGTATAGTCATCCTGTATCTAAAGGACTTTAAAGCGTGGTCCTTAACTATGTATTCTGGACCACGTAATTTTAAAATTGCACCTAAGCATCTAACTTGGTCATCGTTAAGAATTACTGATCAGCGTGGTCAAATTGCCTATTTGAATCCTGATGCCACTTAAGACCCTCCATATAGAGGATATGATGCACGTTAAATCTGTAAAGTCTTCACGTTGGCGTGGCCTGGAAGTTTGGAGAGTGAGATGTAAGCTTAGATGTAGTTTTCATTGCTTGGTAGAAGCACGAAGTGCTTCCCCATTATCCCTATTGTTGCTTCAGAACAGGGATGGCCAACTTTTTTGGGAAGAGTGCCAAAAATTAAAAAAAAATTATACGTGCCACGCTTCCAACCTTGCCAACAAATACAAAAGACAAAAAGATGAAAAATTTTTTACTTGTACGCTAATTATATGGGATTTCTTAGCAAATAGTGCATTTTTTAGGCAAGTCTAAGTAATAGAAATTTGAAAATAATATAAAATAAATAAAACAAAAGTACACATCAAGCTTTTAATGTTAAAAACTTTTTACAGGTTCAATCAGTAAGGTTAGGTACAAAATAAAGATGAGTTATTTGAAACATTTAATTCTAAGTAATTATTTAACAATCAGTATTTTATTAATGTTTTTGAATTTATAATTTTTTTTTACCACTCATTCATATTAGGATTAGTTATGGAAGATGTTAGCAGAATTAGGTTATTTTAAGTGTGTGTCGGTTAGTTTTGAGCGATATTATGACTTATGTTCATAAACGAAGATTTTTGTGCACAAACATATTGATCCAAATCTACAACAATATCTGACAGCCAAAATCGTGTAAATTTGGAAAATTGCTTGCTGTTACAACTTTCCAAAATTCAACGTAATTCATATCCCTTGCAGTTGAAATAAGTAAATTCTATTTGCTTTTCAGGGTGGTAAAGCGCAGTAATTCCGATTTAAGTTTCAGGTGGGTAATAATTAACGTCTTTCAAAGATAAGGTGAAAAAAAAATGTATGAAAAGATCATTTAAAAATGTTTTTATCGTTTTGAAAAACATTAAACTAAGCACTGAATGAATCCTAAAAAATAGATACTAAATTTTTCAATCTATCATAACTCGGAGCCTTATTAGTTTCAGAATAATTATTACATTAACGTGAAATATAATAATTATTTTTCTCCAAAATTGAGTTAAAAAAAGCAAAAGCTTGTTTACAGAAGAAGATACGGGATCAATTAGAGTAGAAAAAAAATCTTTTCCTTCTAATCTTAAATTTTAAAAAATTTAAATTATATTTTGATTATTAAATTATTATCACAAATAGTATCGATAAGGAAGGTTAAAGCTCAAATCCAATCTTTGTTCTTGAGTAGCAAGCATTCACTGAGCAGTTCATTCTTTTCTTCCAGATGTTTTAAAACACGTTGCCTCAAATTAAAAAAATCTCGAGTGCACTTCCTTTGGTAACAAGCGCACAAAACAATGAAAGAGTATTTTCTACATAATTTTCCATCGTAATTCAACTAAGTGTATTTAAAGTAAATTTTGATGGTTTCTTTTTCAATTCCTACTATATATTAGCTCACACTCTCTATATATTTATCTTCGTGGCATTTTCAGTTGTTAATAAAATACATTTTAAAGCGCTCCATTGAGCTGAAATTTTATATGCATGATTATTTTAGATGACAATACAGTAATTTAATTATAATTAATAAAAATTAATTGATTAAAACTAAATTTTTGAAGAATTATAAATACAGCCACGTTGACATCATTTTTGGCGACTTAGCGACCCTTTTGTCGATTTGTGTCAAAACTTGAAAA
>BMAV01006101.1:911287-992770 GCA_019973955.1 Trichonephila inaurata madagascariensis | reverse complement strand
AGCTCATTTGAGCTGAAATTTTCTATACACTATTGTTTTGGGTGAAAGTACGATAATTTAATTATAATTAATTAAAATTATTTGACTGAAACTAATTGAAGAACTGCACATACAGCCACGTTGGTTTCATTTTTAGCGACATGGGTAAAAACTTGAAAAGATTTTTTTTTCTCACGTTTTAAAGCATTCATTTGAACTGAAATTTTATAGACACTATTGTTTTGGAAGACAATACTATACTTTAATGATGATGAATAAAATTGAATGACCACTTAATGTTGTGATTCTGTTCTATGTATATACATATTTATATTCATTGTAACTATTTAATAAAGTAGCTAAAATAAAGTTTTTCTTTGTTGATCTAAGTAGGAATTGACCTAAAAAAATTTTTTTTATATTAACTTGAGACAACCGCATTTTCATAAAACTGTAAAAAATTGGTATTTATTAGTTTGTTTCAATTTTTAAAATTTTTCAGTAACTGTTCGCTTGCCAATGTTACAACTGAGCAGTGCCACATTGTAGCACGCGTGCCGTGGGTTGGCCATCTGTACTTGAGAGTGTGACGTCAACAAACATTCAATCATTAAAGGTGGCCATCGCTCGATGTTTCCTTCTTGGAGTTAACATGGGTTTTTCTTTGATGATATGGCACGTTTACATTGGCACCTTCTTACAGAAAAAACACAATATGTAATTGAGATACAGAGGGGTCCGAAATTCACCAACTAATTCAGAGGGATGATAGAAGGTAAGAAGATGAAAAAAATACCATATAGAATATGGGATTGCAAACCATGTTGAGAGGCTGAAAATGGCGAAAATCGCTTGTAGAATCTGAATACAAAAGGTGGAATCTCTGAATCCATGTACTGTGCTAACTGTTGGAGTGTGTGTCCCTGACTCTATGGGTTTTTGTTTTTCAATCTTAACAGATATATAATGTATATAACTAACTGGTAAGTTAACTGTGTTAATGTAATATATAACTGCTCCAACACAGACGACGTAAATCAGCACTATTGAGGTAGTAAGTGCATGACACGAACCAGGAATACGCTGATATGCAATGGATGTGCTGTTGAGAGAGTGAGCGCTTAACGCAGTGAATGTAGCAACATTATCCGAGGAGACGTTTTCCCCACCCTAATACCCTAGCCAAGATAGATCAGTTACAACTAAAGACCTTCCACTCAGACCAGTCTGATGCAGGGGAACCATTCAATGTACGCCTGCCTTAAATGGAAGAAACGGTTCTGAGAAAGTTTGTCTATGACCCGTTGACAAGTATACTAGCAGTTGCACTTGAAATCGATGAACACGGTGATCTAAAAGGCTTAACATACTGCTAAGGTGGAATCTTTTGACATCCAGAAGTTTAAGAGACCATCCGTGGTCATAAGTAGTTCGTACGCCGATGACTTGACATCACCACACTGTTTAATCCTCGGCTCTCTCAATACTTTAATGACTCACGAGGCCAGCTTTGCACGAGAAGGTATTATCTGCACACATAATCCCCACCTGTGAATGACGAATAATCCTCATGTCTGTAAATCTTAAAACGAGTTTAGTTTCAACGCATGGGCTGGAATCCTCGGTGATTATCTCTAGAGGCCATACTTGATGCCCTAACACTTAAATGTAGAGACATACCTTGTTCTCCATAAATTGTGCTGCAAAGTGTCCCAGACACATTGCAGAGAAGCATGTGGCTGATACATGGGGCCCTGAAGGTGCGTATCGACGTACCATACCGAAGAAAATGAATACCCTGTACTTCGCGTTAGCCGGACTTCAGTTTGTGGGACTTTTTTCTATAGAGTCATTTTAAATCATTCGTTTTGCGGATGGTCTCATAGCGAAGATTGTCGTCGATGCGACAGATTCCAAACGCATACAAGACATTGCTTTTAAGCGTTGTAATCTATGAAATAACATCAGTAAGTTTTCCTTTTAACGACTTTTATAACAATTAAATAGATTTTTTTGTAGATCGTATTGTACTATTTTTCCAGCATGACCTCGAAAGTTGCATGCGTTTATTGCGATTTTCACCTTTTCAGCCAGCGTGGTTTGCGAGCCCGTCCCGCAGTAAGTTATCATCCTCTTGATGCCTTTTATTGTCTCTCTGAATGTGTCGGCTGAATTTTGAAACCCTCTGTATAAAGTGAATTGAAGCGATGAATGAGGGTAGTTGATATTGGAAAGGCTGGGATAGTTTGTCAAGGATTATATAATGAAGATACTCCAACCAGGTTAGCCTCCAGAGTTTCTTCAGAAGACGTATTCTTTTAATCGACTCATTAAAGGTTTATCGAGTCCCCGAATCGGTGTTTGCCTAGCGACGCTGACTGCTGTGTCGTAGGGCCTGGGTTGGAATCCAGAAGAAAGCATGGATGTTTGTAAATGCACAGTGTCTGTGTGGAATGAATACACTCTAAATATTCGTCGAGCTATAAGTCCTCAAGAGGTTGGTGGAAGAGAGAGATGGGAGGTTCCTACCCATCCCTCGGGGTGTTATCCCTCAAAATTGAGTTGGAACACAGCAAAAACGTTTTATCATCTTTTTGGTGCTCGAAGCTACAGACGTAAGCTAACCCTCTGCCTCGATGATATTTCGTGAACTTAAATCTGACACCATCGATTGGGTGGCATTAGAAATGCAACAAGATTTGTCGTGACTGCATTGGAAGATTATATAAGATCCATTTGGTTTACATGCATGTTTTTCTAAGAGGGAAGTCATTTTTAATCATTATAGTTCAGTCGTTTGAGAAATCTTTCGACCATAAAATAAGTTAAAATAATCAGAGAGATTATTAAAATTGAGATTAGGTTTCTATTGTGCTTTGCTATAATACTTGAACCTAGTCAAAAGTAAAAATTTTAGGAACAGAATTTTCGGAACTTACATTCAGGAGCTTATCTACCGCCGTATCAATGACACGGGGGGCGAGCAAGCTTCAAGAGCTCCAAAATATGAAAGAATAAATCGTAAAATGCTGAGAGTCTACCAAAAAGGTCCTCCAAGGAATTTTGATACGGGGCCCACTCTCGCGACTAGGTAAGCCCGTATTTCAATTTAAATTGTTTAATCGCTTTCAAAATTATATCTCTTATAAATTCTTTATTTTAATGAAGAATATTAATATTAATGAATTTTTTACGACTTTAATTAAAACTATAATTTTTTAATTCTATGATCTCATAGTTGGAATTCTAGTGCATTCATATTATTTTCTTTAAGGGGACACAGTACGATTCAATTGACAAAAATCAGTTAAAAAATCAAATCTAATTTTTTTAGCCTAAATTATTTTGAATATATACTTTACTACAAACTCACAAAATTTGTAAGCTTTATATTTAAAAAACGCAGAGTTGTGAGAACTTTGTTTTTATTCACATCCCAGTGGAACAAATCCAAACTTTAAACTGACTTATCTCGAAAAGATATAATAACTAGTTTGTCTTCATTTAAAGTGCTAAGGCTTTTTTTCTACTCTGCCGAATACTTGGAAATTTTTTCACTTATTGCTAATAGCACATAGAACAAAATTTGGTATGCATTGTGCAATCAAAACAATACTTATTTTTTTTAAAAAATAATTGAGTTTAGAATTTACATACCTTTTAAGAAATTTTCAACAAGCATTCATAAAAAGAAGTATTGTACGAGTACCAATTATGTTACAGCAAAACCCATTCCCACTTTTGTTACATATAGTTTGATGTACTTGTAAATCAAATTTTATATATGTACGTCCATTTTTGTAGAAGGAGTAGCATTTTAAAATCACTTCATATGTTTCTTGTTTTTTCCTTAAAAAATTAAATGGTCAGCTTTTTATGAAATTTTGAGCCCAAAATCTGTTTTGTACAAAGGAGGCAACCAAAAAAAATTATGAAAATGATTAAATTAAAAAGAAATGCGTTAATAATACCATGTCTCTTTAAGTTATCTAGTCTAAATACAGAAAAAAAATTTTTTTAAAAATTCTTAATGAATTAAAGTGGATAAATCCAAAAGTTGCAGTATAAATGTATAAAATTTTTGCCCAATATGCAATCACTTCAAATGCTTAAGTTAAAAATAAATCCAAGTGAACGTTCTGCTCTGTACCATTCCAAGATCCTTAATTTTCCAGAACAGGTGAAATTGTCTGCTTAACTAAGAATAAAAGGAAAAAAAATCTTGATACAAATTTTCTAAATAAGAGCTGCCAAAACGAATGAAACTTTAAGAGATTTTTAAGAAAGTGTGGAAAGTATACCAGATTTTAGATCTAAGAAATTCAGGTCTTCTAAAAAAAAAGAATGAGAAACATTCTGGTTCTTTTATTAATTTTTTCCAGAAAGAATTAATTCCTAGATGCTAATCTTTTCGTTCAGATTCGATGTCAATATATTTCGCAAAAAAAAAAAAAAGACGTACCTCAAAAATAATTCTTTAAGACGAACTTGCTAATGAAACTTTTTTTAAGTCACTTTCATTTTATATTTCTAAAATTTCTCCATTTGGATAGGACATTAATTAAGAGGTGGCGTTGCAGGAGCAGGAATGACTTCATTTTGAATTAACTAAGCTGCCTAAAATTTTTTTTTTCTTACTACGACAGACATCGCTTTGCACTTTTGTGTGTGTATGTGTGTGTGTTATTTAAGATTGATGGTAGAGATAGGAAAGGAGAAGAAGCAGATTGTGTACAAACTAGATACAAATCTTATTTTCTTTTACGTAATATATTTTTAAGTACACGTATTTGTAATGAAACATACTGAGGCGAAAGCTGAGTTAAACCAGTTGAAAAAAGTTCATTATATATGTATAAAACTGTGCATAAAAATTATAAAGCCTATCTTTTTTTTTAATATTATGAAGCAAATTTAAAATTTTATTAATTTACCATTATGTTTATAATCTTTTATAGGTAACAATTTTGGTACAAAAATTCCTTTCTTTTTCAAGCTTTGAATTTGTGTTTAGAACAACGAATCTGGTAATAACTGGTTCATTGCCTTTTACAGCAAACAATTTCTTGAGCATTTCTAATGCTTCTTCTATAAATGTATCTTTTCTTTAAAAATAGATTCAGAACGTCTATAGATTATATTCTGTAGAATTCCTCTCACAACTTAAAATAGAAGTGAATAGGTAAACTAGCCTCAAAATGAGTTCTAATCTCATGAAGCAGTCCTAAGTCTTCTATGTACAAGGTGGGACACGAAAAAAACGAAACTAAGGGTGTAGCTTGAAAAAAGAGGGGAGTTGGCAACAACTGTTTTAGTGACGTCATCCAACGCACCTCCTTCATCCATGTGGCTAGTTTCGCTTTAATCAATCTCGCCAGTTGAGAGTACTGCGTCATTGAGTGAACACGTGCAACTGCATTGTGCCGGAAAAATGTCGAATCAACATCAAGTTTCTTTAGAATCTGCTACAGAACCATTTAAAATATTCACCTAGGCTTATGGAAATGAAACCTTGTATTGTGTTTGAATGCCATAAGATGTTTTCAGGGGAAAGAGTCAGTGTTGAAGATGATAAACCTGCTGAGTGCCCAAGGTCTGTGATTACAGACCAAAACATTGCCAACATTCGTGATATAAGCGGGTTCCCATTCACATCATTGGTCAGACTGTTAATGAACACTACCACATTGAAGCACTAAAAATACTTCGTGAAAAAATTAGGGGAAAATCCCAGAATTGGGGAGGAATGGATGTCTGTTGCACCAAGACAATGCACCTGCTTACACTGCCCAAGCAGTTTTTTAACATTACTGTGAGGGGCATCGTCCTTATTCATCTGATTTGGCCCCATGCAATTTTTTTTTTATTTCCTATAGTTAAATTACTTTATATGGAACTCATTTTACCTCAGTAAAGAGGTTCAGGCGAAAACGGAGAATCTCCGAAAGAGCCTTCCAAAAATCTCGTTCCAGAACTATTACGAGCATTGGCAGCACTGAACGCAGGTGTGAATGCTGGAGGAAACTACTTTGAAGGTGATACTGTCACGGGGAACTGATTTTGTAAATATTATACAATGATTTATTGAACCAGTCTCGGGTTTTTATGTGTGTCACACCTATATTCTTAAATATTCAATGAATAATTTCTTAAAAAATTGAATATTCTTGAATACTCAAATTTTTTATAAAATATCCATTTTTTGAATAGATAGTATTTAAATGTCTTCAATGCATTTCATTTAGAGTGTTTTAATATATATATATATATATATATATATATATATATTTATATTTATATTTATATCTAATGGGTTGTTTCTTGGGAGACCTAGGGCTAAACGTAAGGCAGCATTATAAATTGGTTCTAATTTTTGTCTGTTGGTATTGCTAGAAAAAGAAAAAAGTTGACTTCCATAGTCAAAGATAGAACGGATTGTGGCATTGGTAATATTTAATAGATGATCAGATCTTGTTCCTATTTTCGGAGAAGATAAGGCTTTAATGGCATTTAAATATTTGAATCCTTTCTGACGTAGGTAATGTATATGATTTTTCCAGGTGATATTGGGGTCGAAGATTATACCCAGGATTTTTTAAGATTCTTCACTTCGGGAATAGGTTTGTCGCATATTTTAAGTAATGGAGGTATTGTGCTTCTTTTTCTGGAAAAAAGTTGATTAGGCTGCTTTTTTCTGGAGAGGTGGACAATTTCCATTCTTTACACCAGACTGAAATATTATTTAAAGATTCTTGCATTTTGCCTATTATTTTATTCCAATTTGTACCGCTATTGCATAAAAATATGTCATCCGCGTAAACCAGAAGATGGCTGTCGTGTTGAATTTCAAATATATCTGCCATATAAATCATAAATAGAAAAGGACTTAAAATTGAACCCTGGGGTACACCATAATTGTTTTTAATGATTTTTGAAAAATTGTTCCTCCACTTAATTTGAATTGTTCTCTGATGTAAGAAGTTTTGAATCCATCGTAGAGCAATCTACCAGAGTATCCAACTTTTTTAATTTATAGAAACAAGGCCACTTGGCCACACTGAGTCATATGCTGCTTTAATATCTAATGCTATCAAAATAAAATATTCCTTGCGTTCTCTAGCCAGTATAATATGTTGTAACGGAAGTAATGTATTAATGCTGCTTCTATGAGAGGGTTAAAACCATGATGATTAACATGAAAAATTTTATTTTGAAAACTGAAATCTAACATTCTATGCAGAATCATTCTTTCTAATAATTTGGCAATTACTGAAGTAAGAGATATAGGACGGTATGACGAAACTTCCTTGGGATTTTTGTGAGGTTTTATGAAAGGTAGAATAATTGCGTGAGTCCAATCTTTTGGAATTTGACTTGAAGACCAACTGTCATTAAAGGAATTCAGAAGAAGATTTATTGCTTTAATGGGGAGATGGTTAATCGTTTGGAGAGAAATCTTATCATGCCCTGGACTGCTGTTCTTTTGATGAGATATTGCTATTTCTAATTCTTTTAAAGAGAAGGGTTTATTAATATCTTGACTATTGTCCGGAATATAGATATTTGGAATACTATCGTTGTTTTGTTTTGCGTAATATTGTAAGAAACAGTCTGCTTGTGTGTGGGATTGTTCGTTTGTTAGTATGGTTCCGTTATTCTCAATAATATTAAATGAAGAATAGTTCGGATCTGTTCTATTTTTGATTATTCGGATTATTTTAAAAGGAGCTTTAGGAGAAGAGATTTTTTTTCACATGTTTCTTGTGCCAAAAGTTTTCTTTACAGTCTTTGATTGTTCGTTTAAGTTTTGCGCTTACTTCTTTATATTTTATCCAGTCTTCTTCCCTAAAGTTTTTTCTTGCTTTATTAAGGAGTTTTCTCTTTTTTTTTTTTTTTGTGCTCTTAAAAGTCCGCATGCTACTGCCCACCATGTAGCTCTTGAACTGATCTGGTTTTTTTGGTCCTTGAGATAAAATGTGCGCTTTTTTAATTTCTTCTATAATATTTATATTTACGTTTTCATTTAAATTTAACTTTAGTTGAATGATATTGATAAATTTATTCCAATTTGTTTTTTTGTTTAAAATTATTTGTTGCTGAGCTGTTTGTTCTTTTGTAATTAATAATTATAGGGAAGTGGTCACTTCCAAAATTATCGGTATTTGTGGACCATAATAAATCGTAATTTAAATTTATAGATGCTAAAGAAAGATCTATAGAAGTAAAAATTCCCAATGAATGGAGATAAGATGGGCTTTTATTGTTTAATAATATTAAATCATTTTCAATAATCCAATCAAAAATCTTTTTTCCAGAAGCGTTGGAATTTTTTGATCCCCATATCTCATGAGATGCATTGAAATCTCCCAATATCAAACTGTGATTATCAATATATGATGCTATTTTTGATAAATTGACGTCTTTAAAGTTACCCGGTGGGATGTATATATTAAAAATTGTAATAGGAATTGTATCTATCTGAACTTTGACTATTAAAATTTCTAAGTCTTCACTAATTTCTGAGAATATTTTTACTGCGCTAATATCTTTGTTTAAAACTATCATTAATACTCCTCCTCTTTTGATTTCTCGATCAATTCGGAATATATTCTTATTGGGAATTGTGAAAATATCATTTGGATGTAACCAAGTTTCTTGAATTATTAAAATGCTTGATTTTTGAAAAATTGGGGCGAAAAGAATATCTGACCTCTTGTTTTTAATTCCACGTGCATTCCATTGGATTATATTCATAATTTAAAGGGAAAAAAAGGTATAATACTACGAATTAGTTTAAATGTCCAAAAAAGAAAATTTAATATTGAATTTTTTAGCGAGAATATAAAATTTGTATATTTAGGATTTTTTATTTTGTTCTACTACACTTTCTAATGTATTTCCTCTCGGTTCTGATATTTTCTTGAGTCTTTTTGCTTTTTTATTCGTTTTTCTATTTATTAGATAATCATCATCTTTTGGAATTGTTATATTGGATGCAACTTTTTTTAAGTAGGATTCCATGGTATTCATTAAAGAGGAAAAACTCAAATTTATTTGTGCTATTACGGTATTTAGTTCTGTCGTGAAATGCTGTATTATTTGTTCTAATTTCTTTTCAAATATGTTATTGTTTTCAATTTCAATTCTAATTTTGAGATTTTTTTTCAAGATTTTCTATTTTCTCTGTTTGAATGTTGTATGTTTTGGTTGAGTATGATGTTTTTGTCTTCTGGAATTTTTCAATTGTTTCATTTCTCGAGATTTGTTGCTGTACTTTAATTTTTAAGATTTCAACTTCGTCTTGATATTTTTTGCAAATTTTAGAGTTGGCTTCATGCGCTTCTCCACAAGAGCTACATTTTTTGATTTCAGTTTCTTTACACTCATTTTCAGGGTGGTTTAATGAGCATAATTCGGCATTTTATTGAGCTTCGGCAGAATTTTTGAAAGTGCCCGAATTTCCAACAATTTGTGCATTGCTTAGGTTTTTCAAAGTTTTAAACATTTCAAATCCTATTGGAACTCTTTCGGGAATACTGCATCCAATTTGAGTAACTTTAATTGTTTTGATTGGTTTGAATCCAGATTCTGTTTTTTTCATAAAGCGTTGAATTTGAAATATTTGATAATTGCTATTTTCTAATTCCGATTTTATGTCTTCTATTGTATGTTCTGTGTCTATTCCTTGTAATATGTAACTACTGGTTATGCCAATAAGGGACAATCTTGTACTTATTTTTACTCCATTAATTTCTTTAATGTTTAATGCTTCTTTGGCGGTCTCGCAATTATTTGTTTTAATTATAATCTCTCCGTTTGTTGTTTTGCTTATACTTAGAATATTTTTCTTTTAATTGTGAACTTTTTCATTATTATTTCTTTTAATTTAATTGGATTTCCACTCTGGAAATTATTTTCTGATTTTAAGAAAATTGTAATGTTCGGATTCGTATTCAAATTTTGATCTTCCTCAAACTTAGCTAATAATTCCAAATCTGTTAGATTACTTCAATACTTATTTAATGAAAAATTAATATTCATATTCTCTTCCTCCATTTTATTGTTTGGGTGAATGTAATCACCCATTTTTTCTTCCCCACTCCAATACTCAATTTTGTATTTTTACACTATCTTGTGTAAGTACTAAAAAAAAACTTATCCGAAGATATAGAAGAAAAGATATACTAAATAAATTTCAAGAGAAAAAAAATCAAAACGATCTCACCGCTTGAAATGATTCCTACCGGTAACCTTTCAGCCGAATCAGAAGTTCGATAACAAACACCCCCACAGTACTCACGCTGACTGAAAGTCCTCCGGTTTGTTAAATGCAAATATAATCAATCACTTGCAGTTACAGTCATTGAAGTCAACGTAGGCGAAGAAACAAAAGGAGAAGAACTGTGAACAGTCATCCGACTCTCCTCACTTCCTTTTCACGATAACGTCAAGATTTAAAGCTTTTTCGAATCTATATATTGCTTTGTTATACGTCTTTAGCGGTGTAAGGAATCGAACCCACAGTCTCATAGATAACACGCCAACCACGACCTCAAGGCCATCTTCACCGCTGCGCCTTTGATTATTGCAACTGAGACGAAAATTGGAATAGGGAGTGAAATTCTAATTGGGGTTTTAAAAATGAGTTCTGTTTCACATAATATTGAAAAAATATTTTAGCAAACTAACTTTGGCAAATAAAATATTTTAAAATGTTTTAAAAAATATATACAGAATTATATACACATGATCTGATAATATATCGTTCTAAGTTTTCTAACTCTTTAGGATTTCTTGAATAATAGTGAATACGCATAACGCGAGCGGTCGTATTATTTTAAGACCAATCGGGTGGCCGTGGTAGCCGAGTGGTCAACGTATCGGATCGTGGCTGGCCTTGTCACGAATTCGAGCCCAGTACCACTAAAGACCCGCCGTGTAGGGGAGTGATGCACGTTAAATCTGTCGAGAGTTCAAACGTCCTCTCGTTGGTGTGGTGTGGTCGTTAGGAGAATGGCGTACCAGCTCAGGTGTCGTCCACGTCTCTTGACCATGGTTCAAAATGACGTGGTCCGTCGCCAAAAGCCCTCGTGTAGCTGAACGGTGTGACGTTAACACTCAATCACTCACGCGACGTTAATATTCACTCACTCAAGACCCATCAGTAAGTATATTTTCAATAAATGAAAGTATTTTCCTACAGCATAGTGAAGTAAGCTGCCTATAATATAATTTCTTTCCTTCTTGGCTACACAATGTAACCATTTCTTGATAGATTCTGTTTCTAAAGATTAAATAAAAAAAAAGATTCTTTATAAAATTCCTCTTTATATTAAAGTGCTGAAACAAAAAACGACGAGAAAATGCCATTAGCGTAAGCGAAGTTGAGAGGGAAGAGAATAACTTCTCCTGGGAGAGAGGGCTAAAAACTCATCTCCAATGAAATATTTCATTAAGAAGGGAAAAAAAATAAATATATATTGTGCGGATCTCAACTCGAAGAATTGTATACTGCGGAAGTTTTAACCACGAACATCCTTGTATTTAAAGGTTCCTTTCCAGCAGCTTCTTTGAAATAATTCTATTCAAACTGGCCGAAAAAGAACTTATCTTTCTTTTTTTTTAGACTGTTAAAATCTTTATTTTTTTGTATACTTTGGGTATTGTAATTTTCCCCCCGTTTTGCATCGTCTTAAGCCTCGTGAATTTTGAGCTGCGTTTTTGTGCAGGTATTCTTTTTTTGAAAATCACGAAAATGTATTCACGCCTTCGGAAACATTGCGCATGTAAAGAACAGCGTTTTTTATTTGATTACTTTCACTGTGTCTACTTTTGATCTTTTAAAGACAAAAAGAGAAAGAGTGTTGAGCACAAGAACAATGCTGCTTTTGTAATTGTTTAATTGGTTTGATGATATAATTAATTGACTAAAAATTTTTATAAACATCTAAACTATTTTCAATGTATTAAAATTTCTTAATTTTTGGATTTTATGTAGAGGAAGAACAAAGTAATATAGATTTTAAACGCATTTTAAAATTTTATTATTCCATAATTGTTCTTGGTTACAGTATTTTTACTTTTATATTTTTCAGTAGTTAATTAACATGATTGTTACGAAAATGGATTTTTTTTAACACGATGATTGCCAATTTATATGAATCTCATTCAAATATTAATTTAAAAACAATGGATTGTATGAGATGAAAGTTTAAAGGTATCTTTTACATCACCTTTTTTTTAATACGATACTACACCAATCTCCAAAGCTTAGTTGTAGTAAACACATTTTCCAAAGATGGCTCGCTCCCTATATTTCGTCAAATGATATGGATAAGCAAGCAGGGACGTCTTAAAGGGTTAACTGGGCCCGGGCTCAGGGCCTCGGCCACAACTGGGGCCCCGTCTCGTTCTCAATTAGATCACGAATTCGAATCATTCCAATGATCTAATGTTATTTTTGGCAATTGGCTACATGGGATGACCAACGTCCATGTGTAGGTCTAGGCCTTACCCTCATTACTCATTCAGTCAAAAGGCTACAGCCGGTCCAACTGGTTGGTGCGAATGCACATTTATTTGTTCGGGTTTTTGTTTATACGACAACGTATGTTATGTACCGTTTACTTTTAAGGGTCATAGGTAGGGTCTACATTTATGTAGGGGCCCAGGGCCTCAAGACGTCCCTGTAAGCAAGCGCTAACTCGATACAGCTTGTAATTAACTTCCTTCTTACTTTCAGGAACTGTAAATTTACTTTAGAAAAAGTCGTATTTTTCCACGCTTTTCTCTCGTTGCCGAGGGGTCACGGAAACCCCTGGTCAGTGGGAGACATTTATAAACAACCCATCAACCGAGTGGTCGTGATTTTGCTTCTTTCAAGTCTTGGCCGTGCCTTCAATTCACCCAGACTCAGAATCCTACCGTAGCGTGAAGAGTAGGGTGCGTGTGTCGTCCTCATCATTGGATCATGGTTCAAAATGACGAAAGAAAAAGTCATACAACATCTATTCGTCTCATTTGTTTTCTGGGTGTTTTCATTGATGTGGTATAGTTAGCTGTTCTGATCTATAGTGTTCTACCCCTTTATAGCCTTAGCTATGCAAAACTGTAAGGCTATCTCGGCGCTCAACTTAAGGCGTTAGTTATCGATCTCGAACTCATTGGGGTAAGCGGAAGTTGAGTTGGGAAGAAAAGAATAATCCGGGAAATAGAAGAAAGCTGAGAGAGAGAATATTCACTACAACAAACGAACGAGCCATTTGGGAGGAGTCAATCGCAGGATACGTTTGCTGTGAATTTGAGCCAAATGTCGCACTTGTTCCCTTTTGAGTGAATTCTTTAAACTCGCTCAATATACCGTGTGACCAGTGGCGTACACAAGGGAGGGGGGTACAATGGTCCGGACTGCCCCTCCATAGCCCTTGATTTTTTTCGATTGATTATAATCCTATGTACATAGTACGTATAACTTAATTAAAGATTTTTTATTTATAATTAATGTTATTAATTAAGGCTAATTGTTTATTGAATAATTGAGATTTTTTACTGTTTTTTGCTCCCGAAAATCGACAAAATCGAAAGAATATGTTGGGTGGTGAATTGGAGCACATGGGGGATTTTCCACCCTGGCCCCCCCCCCCTTCCTAAAAATTCCCGTGCGTGCGGCTGCGTGTGTGACAGGTTCATTTAAATCAAAAGTTCTGTAGAAGAATTAGATTTCGAATTCATATGCACCGGTTAGCTTTTTCTGCAATGTCTTCAAGAAAGCGGAATTATAAGTCATATAAATGAATATGATAACAGAATTGTGTGTTGTGTGTGTTTATTGTAGAAGCGTAAATTTACAGATGACGCGAAATCGTGTACATTATCTCAGTTTGCATTGAGTTAAATGGATGCATACCGTAAGAGTGAGTGAATATTAACGTCGCACTTTTTAGCTACACGAGGGCTTTTGACGACGGACCTCGTCATTTTGAACCATGTTCAACTAACCAGGACGATACCTGAGATGGCACCCCTCTCTCCTAGATACCACACCACACCATACTAACGGGAGGACATTTGATTTCTCGACAGATGTAACGTGCATTGCTTCTCTACACGGCGTGTCTTTATTGGTATTGGTCTCGAACTCCTGCCATGATCCGATACCTTGACCAATGGGCTATTACAGCCTAAGAGCCCAACACCTTATGAACAAACAACATAATATGCACATGCTATGCATCAATAAAATAGCCTAATAAAACGTCTTGATACGAATTCTAATACATACAGCTAATTTTTTAATGAAAATCGCACAATATCATTTATATAAAATAATAAAAATGTTTCGGTCGCCCAACCGGTATAGTGGTTAGCGATGCTGACTGCCGTGCCGTAGGGACTGGGTTCGAATCCCGGAGAAGACATGGATGTTTGTAAACGTATAGTGCCTTTGTAGCACATGGAGGTACTTTAAATACCCATCGAGCCGCAAGTCCTCTCGTGAGTTTGGTGGAAGGGAAAGAGAGGTGGGAGGTCCCTGACCACCCCTAGGGTGTTCTCCCTCAAAATTGGGGGGAAACCGAGCTAAATCGTTCTGTCACCTGTATGGTGCTCAAAGCTACGGCTAACGTCAGACGTCACATGGCCCTTTGCCATGATGAATTTCGTGGGCCTTGATCTGGCCTTTGCCGATCATGTGGCATTGGTAACAACAACAAAATGTTTCAACAAAAATATTCATAAATATATATTTATGTATAATTATATATATATTAATTCATAATATCTGAAACAAGACTGTCATTGTTATACATAGAAAATTTGAGATTTCAACGAATGCCTAAAGCCGCATTCACACCTAGGCAGTAAGCGTCGAGCGTTGAGCGTCTAACCAATCAAAGACTTTATCTCGGCTGAAAAAAAGTATCTGATTGGCTAGACGCTCAATGCCCGACGCTGACTGCCTTGGTGTGAATGCGGCTTAAATATGAATAAAATAATGGACAATTCTGGCTACGAGAATATGGGTGTCAGTTTAGGGGCTTTCCTCCTCACTTGACCATGGTTTATTACGAGATCTATCCATAATAGCCCAAGTAGGACGTTGATAAACAAGCAGCCAATCAACTGAATCGTCGCGTGATTGGAAATAAGAGAAACTGAAAATTTAAAGCTTCATAATACCTCAAAAAAGGGTTTTGGAAACCCAGGTTCAAAGCGTCCCGAACACAATGCAAAGGTGCCTTTATCAGTCGTCCTATCTTCGATGTTACAAAATTCTATTTCATGACTTTGTTTTTGGAAATGATTCCAATCTCACATTAACTCATCATTCCACTCTCAAGTGGAAATGAGTGGAATCATGCAAGAACATAACTAGTTGTATCTCCATCTCCAAATACATTTCTCGGAAACAGGCAAAAGGAGCTGAAACACGCGAAAAAGAAGTGCGGTTCCGGTTAATCACACGCTCCGCAGGATCCCAATGAGCACGATTTCCTCTTCCAGATCCCGATCACGTGACCGGATCCTCTCTTTCTTTTTTTTTTCTTTTCCTGTTCCCATTTTCCCGATGATTGCAAGTCTTCGTCATCACGCGATTTTAGGCTACTTGCGAGGTTTCTCCCTCGCAGGGGGATCTTGAGTTTCAGCAAAGTTTTTACTGAACGACTGCGCATGCTCACCCACTTGAAAATGTTCAGTCTGTGTGTTTCTTTGCAATATGTGAAACTTTTTTGTAATATTTCAATGTGTGGGCATTTTGACCGAGTTCCATAAACATTGGAAAATTTCGTGTAGTCAAAAATGTGTAGTTTTTAGCAATTTAATATCACTATAAGAGTCTTAATCTTTTTTTCAGAATAAAGGAGTAAGATACTAAATATTAAACACCGGAAATATCAATACACATCAACTACTAAATTGCCAAACAATCTTAGGCCACATGTTACCAAAAATAATATTTTTTAATGTTCCTGTCTTTTTTTAAAAATCATATGCACGTGAAATGACAGCTAAAATTTAATACTATTATAATGCATTAAAATGAATTGTAATTTTGGAAGTAGTCTTCTGTCAAACTCTGTCACTATTAATTTTTGTAATATTTTCTCATAATCATTTTTTTTAAACATTTTTTCGACTTTTTTTAGTTGCCTTTGTTTTCTTTAATGAAACTTTTTTTTATCTTATTATATAACTCAGTGCTTCTCAAACTTTCAGTACTCGCGACCCAATATTCACACAATCATCCCTTTCATCGCGCCCCCTTCATACAATAACATTGCATTGAATTCAATAATACAAAAATTTTACTCTAAAGCTACAATACGACTTTGACTTCTTATGTGCCCCGACGTATATAAACATCTCGCTCAGCCAAAACATTAATTTTCTGGACGTATTTAAACGCGTCTTTCTGAAGTACGATCTTTTCTGTGCACTGATGTCCATAAAATTATTCCTAAGGACTTGGAACACAATAAAAGGACTTTGACAGTCTTTGCAAAGGATTTACTTGTTTCAGAGGATTTTGCTTATTCCTTCCTTTTCCCCCCCCCCCCAAAAAAAAACATCAAAATACGCGCGTCTATGTGGAAAACCGTGGCATTGGGCAGCAAACCGCGTAACTTTTAATCGACAGTTAAGGAAGTAAGTATAAGCCGTACAAAAATCATCAATATAAGTGTTAATACAAGCCCATGGGGTCACTGGTAGTTATCAAACTTGTTCGTAACTTAGTATTGTTAAATCAATAATAAAATGCATTGTACATAATATACAGATACTTTTTTAAGCGTATTATATCAGTGTAAATGTGTATTTTATATTCTATTATGTCAGAAAGTATTTTGATTGCTTACTTTCAGTAAATTAATAAATTTTTGTTTTCAACTTTTCAATATGCTCGCGCCCCCCTCGTAGAGTTGTCAAGCCCCTCAAAGGGGGCGCGCCCCACAGTTTGAGAAACGCTGATATAACTAGTTATCAAAAAATATTGTAAGATATTTAAATAAGTGCGAAGGAAAAGCTTTCTTTGTGTAGCTGAAATTTAAATTATCTATTTGAAAACATTTTAATTTCTTTTTTCTTAAAATTAAGAGATTTCAATTTGTGTGTGTATTCTTTATTGTGATATTATAATTTTGATGCATATTTTGATCAATTAAGAAAAGTTGTGAAAATAAATACTTTCTTTCTTTAGCTATAGCATAAATTGCAGAGTCAGGGGGGAAAAGGCTTGAATATATTTCCATTGAAAAAAAATATGGAAAAGGAAAAACCTAAATCCCACACACACAGAGCCTTTATGTATCATGTATTTTACATTTTTTGAAACAACTGATTTTGCCACCATTTACTTTATGAAAACGTCACTGAAAAAATGTTCCCAACTTAGTATAAGGATTATTCTGAAATAAAATTATTTTAATAAAAGAAAAGTTCTATGACGCATCCTCACACACAGAAAATATTCCGTCGCTACGAATGTGAATAACTGAAACTAATTTTCATTTAAAATAAAATCATTGTCTTTTTGCTTTGAATATATATTTTCGCAAAGAATAATACTCAAAAAAGATTACAAAAATTCGCAAAAATTTTTGAAATAAAAAAATTTAAGTAGACGATCTCGGTAGATTTTTTTCTAAAATAAATGTTTTGTTTTTTTTAAAAAAAGAAAGAAAATTCTGTAACGCTAAACAGTATAAAGATGAGATATGAAAATAAACTTATTACCTCTGCGAAATAGGTAATATTTCAATATGTAGATAATGTGCATATTAGGAGCTAGGGGTTGGTTTGCGGAGCACATAGCCCGTCAGGGCTTTTATTTCCTGTCTGGTGATTTAGATAACTTGAGATAACTATTACTTGCCCATTTTGAAAAGAGTTTAAGAAATTTAATTAAAAAATAAATAAATAAAATTACAGAGAGAATAAATTAATTTTCTTGCAATTAAAAATAGAAGAGCTTTTTTCAAAGCTAGAAAAATATTTACAGTTACTGAGTCTTGAGAATTAGGACGTTTAAAATGAAAAATATATTTGCAGAGACCCGGCCGATACATGTTGGTCGTCGGTCATGCGCAGTGGCGCATTAAAAGCCAGCCTTCGATAAAAATAAAAAAAAGCACTTTAGTGGACACGAATGTTTTTATGGGAAGCGAGGGTGGGACAAAAACAGAGCAACAGCTTCCGTGAAAAGTGTTGCCCCACGTCTCAATAAAAAATATTATTTTGTCTCGAAAGGAAGTGAGGGGGAGGGGGAATTGGGACGTATTTTTCACTTGTTCCTGGGAGGGGTTGTAAAGGCTTTGAGGAAATGTTTAGTTTTTAGATTCGAATCTATTTCTACAAAAATAAATAACAAAATAAATATTATTGATTTCAAGATCAAGGAGAATAATTTTCGAAGTAAAATGTTATTGTTATTTGATGCCCCCCTCCGATATGTATTTATAAAAACTGAGAAAATATCAACCTCGAGTTAATTAAAAGTTTAAATTCATGAATCAATTTTGCATAATACGAGTTCCTCGATGATAATAAACGCAGCTGGACTCAAGTTCGAAAGTTTACAAATTTGAATGTTTGTAATAAAAGAATCATTGATAGCAATTTTACAAATACACACGGTTGGCCAATCGCTATAGTGGTTAGCGACGCTAATTGAGCTGCCGTAGGGACTGGGTTCGAATCCCGAAGAAGACATGAATGTTTGTATATGTATTGTACCTTTGCGGCATGGGGGTACTTTAAATAGCCGTCAAGCCGCAAGTCCTCTCGTGTGGTGGGTGGAAGGGGAAGAGAGGTGGAAGGTCCCTGGCCACCCCCAGTGTTCTCCCTCTAAATTGGGGTGGAAGCGAGCCAAATCGTACTGTGACCTGCATGGTGCTCAAAGCTAAGGCTAACGACAGGCGTAAAAATTCTAGTTCTTAGCCGCGATGAGTTTCTCTGGCCTCGATTTGACTTCGTCAGGCAGGTGGCATTAGTCACAACAAATACACACAACTTTCACTTGTTTTATAGTCAATTGATTAATCCCTGTTTACTAACGTTGCCCTTGTATTACAAAATGAGGGTAACAGACTTCGTAACCAGATCAAACCTTTACACCACGCTATTATCAGCCTGGACATGCATCATTACGATGCGTCGTAAGTGCATCAAGATCTGAACATTTTCACAGTCAATGGCAGGTGAAAGCAGTAGCGTAACGGTCTTGGTCATGACTTCGGAATTCTGAGAGTCCTAACGATACTGAGAAAGAACCCTCTGTGCAGAGAGGCCAATGAACTTAAATTGGTCGTGGCCGAAAGTCCCCACGGTGGAAAGTTTGGACAGTGGAGTGCCAGTTCATGTGTTGTCCTCTCCAATTTTTCAAGTGTAAAATGATGATGTTCTTGACCAATACCCTCGTGTTGCTTCAGCATGCGAGTCATGTCACTCAATAACCAATCAAATTCAACTCATAAATACATTTAACAGTTGAATAACAGTTGAACCCAAGGGAATTTCAAATTGAACTCCAAATCATTTCTACACATTGATTAGGTACGATTTTGTGATCATAGAAACATTTAACGCTTTGGTTTTCCATTGGATACAGAATTTGTTTTTATGGAAATATCATTTACTGGTTAGTAAATTTACGATTGCACGCGTTTAGTTGGCAGTAACTCTCTCTCTTATTACGAGTTTATTTTTAAACAACGAAGCTAAAATCGAACATTTCACTATAAGAGAACTTTTATTATTTCTTCCGTTGTGTACACTTCAACAAGATATATCTTTCAAGTGCTTCAAACTTAAATCATCTTTACATATCAAATTGTTTACTTTGATTAATAATAATATAATTAGATCAAAGATTTTTAAAAACACGAGGAATTAAAATAGTGAAAATTCACTAGTAGACTCATAACTGAGCGTCATAGCTATTCTCATTTGATTCATAATATAATGCATTTTAAAAGGTTAGGAAATTGAAAATTATTTCTATTAAATAAAATATAGGAAAAATATCTGTCTCAAAAAAAGTTAAGCGTCTCAGGATTTTTGAGATGCTCTGCTGTCTTTTACTCTTTTATAATAAAAAGTTCAGGAATAATAAAATTTAAACTGTTGAAGTATGTAAATCATAAAATTTCATGTTAATTAATATGGGCGAAGTTTTAGTGTCACAATTAAACACTCACACATATATATACAATATGTGTGTGAGTATGCAATATATATATATATATATATATATATATATCACCGTGACCAGAGGCTTATGGCAACTAAAGTATGATGCGTGAACTTCAGTAGATGCGTGATTTACGAATAGTGAAAACATCGCGTCAATGGTTGTTCCATACCCTGTGTGTGTGTGCTATACCAGAAACAAAATCCCAATTCAACATAATGGCAGCACCGAATGTAGAAGTGTGTAAATGCTAAAGGAAAATTAATGTCACCATACTATCGTTTCTTTTTTGTGTTTGTGTAGTCGTATTTTCAATTTCTCTTTGTTACAAAAGTTTTTTATTTCACATTTTTGAAACGTTTCGTTTTTGAGTTTTTGCGTTTAAAAATGGAATAAATTAGATAAATATTAGAAACGGAACACACTTTTAATATTGTGTGTGTCATCAACTAATATTAGTCGTGGAATTTTAAGAAAGTATTTTGAAAAACTGTAGAATAAACTATCTTTAATCTGCCGTAATTAAATAGTTAAAATTTATAAGTATTAAAAACCTGATGTGAGTGAGGATTTTTTTTTTGAAATTAAGAATTGTATTATAAGTATAAACTGGATAATATTTTGTGTTAAATAAACCTTGAAGTAAAAGGAAAAGAATTTGGCTTTGGATTGCTCTTTATACAAAATAATAATAATATTAATAATAATAAGTAAAAATAGTACTAAATAAAATCGCTAAAGATAAAATCATTGTCTCATAAAACCGTTTTGCAGATTTTATAATTAAATAATTTTCATAGAAATATTCTTTTAACAATGCTGTAAATTTTTATTCCAAAATAGCTGGAGTTAATTTTATATTTGAAATAATTCCTCTTTCTCCATTGAGAAGGCAATAATAAAGAAAATGAATAAACATTATTTTCAGTTCCTGTGGCAAAAGAAGACAAACTTAGAACTATTGTCTATTACTCAACGCAATATAATTATGATATGAAATTAATTAACAGAAAGAAAAAGGTATCATTACGAAGGTCATTTTTTTTAACTTACCAACAGATATACTGTCACAAATTTCAAATTCTCAAAAATGAATTCTCGAAACTCTCTGACGTAAAGATAAAAATGGACTTCCTAATACTTATATATATATTCGAATGTCACAATTATTCTTACTGAGCCATTTTAAAAGAGATTTAAAGTATGAGTATACACTTGTTTTTTCACTTTGTAAAATAAGTAAAATTATAAGTAATAGCGATATTAAAATAAATCGGGAAAGAAAAGTAAATAGTAATGCGAAAAGTTTTTACTATAAATTGGATCTCCTATTTAAATCCAAAATCCATGAACTTACCTCTAAAGGCTTAGGAAATATTCAAAATAATACATGGAATAAAAAAAAGACTAATTTGTAATTTTAAATAATAATTAAATTTTGTAGTCTTAACTATATCGACCGATTGATAACTCAGTGTTTGGGAAGTTATTTTTAAAGGAATACCTTTAAATTAAACATTAATCCTTCGATCATGTGATTAAAATATTAAGTAACAAATATGTTCGAAGAGATTTTGCTAAAAAAATAACTTTCCACTTCATCTTTTGAAACTTATAAAATTTATGACATTTTTTTAAATAATTTTTTGCGAATATCTTTAGAATTAAGAATTGATTTCGAGATGAAATTTGAAGATTTCGCCGATAGGAGATCTTGAAAGTAATTTTTTACAAAATAATGATGCAAATTGGAACGTTTCGCTTTCCAGAAAATTGTAATTCGTGTATGTAAAATTGAAAGAACAAGAATGTATACAGTCAGTCACAAAAGTCTACATACACCCCCTAATACACACAGATCTAGCACGATACTTATATTTTTGTAAATACAACTTTATTTTCGTAATTATCTTAGACAATAATTCATATATAATAAAGAAAATTATGAACATATTCATTAAAATATATCAAAAATAAACAAAATATGAAATTATATAGTCACGAAAGTCTACATACAGGGACATAACAACACAATTTTCAATAATAAATAAGCAAAAATGTAATGTTAATATTTTGTAGGACCTCCCTTTGAAGCAATAACTGCCTGCATTCGGTTTGGCATTGACATAACAAGAATCTTCGTCTTCTCAGGTGAAATTTGGGCCCAGGAATGTTCTATGGCCTTCCTCAGAATTTCCTTGCTGGTTATTGTTTGTTGCCGAACTCTTCTATCAACTTCCTCCCAGAGGTGTTCGATGGGATTAAGGTTCGGCGACTGTGGCGGTGAATGCAGTTGTTTAGGCGTGCGGTAGAGCAGCCATTTTTAACAATCTTAGCTGTGTGCTTCGGATCGTTGTCTTGTTGAAAGACAAAGTTGCTCCCAAGTCCCAATTTTTGGACCAATGGGTGTAGATTGCTTTGTAGAATCTTTAAGTATTCAAATTTTTATTCATGTTGCCATCGATGAACACCAAATTGCCCACTCCAGTTGCCGCCATTGCGCCCCTAACCATTACACTACCTCCGCCGTGTTTCACAGTTGGAATCAAATTCTCGGGGTTCATTGCTACGTTTTTTTTCCTCCAGACTTTTCCGCGGCCATCACTTCCAAACACGTTGAATTTGCTCTCATCGGTGAATACAACTGTTTTCCAAAAGTCAAAATCCTTGTCAACGTGTGCAGAAGCAAAATCAAGTCTCTTCTGTTGGTTCACAGATGAGATGAACGGTTTCTTTCTGGAAACTCTGCCATTGTAACCGCCTGATCGAAGAATTCTACGAAGAGTTTCTGGATGTACTTTCTTTCCACTTGCTGTTGCAATTTGATCCGCTAATTTTGGAGCACTAATTTTCGGATTTTTCTTCACTTTTCTTACTATGGCTCTTGCATCACGATCACTAAGCTTATGTGGACGAGACCACATCGAGATTTGTTGAGCACATTTCCACGCATAACGTAATTTCTATAGATTGTTTGCACAGTTGACCGAGGTTTTTTTACAATTTTGGCAATTTCGGAATAAGATTTATTTTCACCTTTCAACTTTACGATCAGATTTCGAAGTTCTAAAGATGTTTCCTTTCCCTGGCTCATTTTGTTGAAAGTTACAATGTTGAAAAATCGCGGAAAATGAAGATTAGAATATAGAACAACACGTGTCACCTCAAACTAAGGTGATCTTTGAAAAAAAAATTGTATGCAAAATTCTTATTATCAGCCAATCGAGTGTATGCAGACTTTTGTGACGTGACAATCGCTACACATTTTACAAAATTTTCCAGTAATTATTATTTCTGAAATTTTATTGTGAAAAGCATATTTTTTCGCTGAAATTGAAAAATCGATATAATTTTTCAAATTGAAACTTAATTAGTTTTAGAGATAACCCTATTTTGATAGGTGTATGTAGACTTTTGTGACTGACTGTATGTCTACTCTAAACAGAAGTTCGGGATCCTATCCTAACAAAAGTAACCTGAAATTCATAAAATGGAAAATAAGAATTACGACGTGTTTTGAGGGATCCATTTATTTTTTGTTTCTTCATTGTAGAGAGATTTGTATTTACTGCATATTTGTTCATCATCTTTTCTTAGCAAACAATTTTTTTTTTTTTGCTTTGCTATTTTTCTCGTTCAATATGCACTTTGCATTTTTTGCGTGTGTTTGTACTTCGTAACACACTCCGTTTAAAACAACTTCTGTTAAAATTTGTCTTCTGTGAGAATAAGGAATTTGTAATCACTAAAGGGTTATTTCTAGGAAGGCTGCGAGGGGGGGGGCGGAGGAGAAGTGTTAACTGCTTTAGAGGAGGACATCGGTCCCCTTGGGTCATTAGCGACGTTACGTGTATTGGACGACACAGTTTCATGTTTATTAGCTTTAATGAGTGAAAATAATTCTCGATTAATAAAAGTTCACGGCCCAGTGCGAGAGATAATAAATAACGATTTGCAAACTGAATCCCCGAAACGAAAACCACAAAAGAAACCCCTAACTGCATTGAAGCAGAGCAAAAATGTAGAATGATGGAAGACACATTTCTTGTAGATATCTCGTGAATTCAAGGAATTCTCTTTTTCTACCGGAAAGGAACGACGGATGCTGTCGCACAAAGAGTTGCTTCAATACGTTGAACGATGTTAAGTAGAAATGGATAATGATCGTTCCTTAACACAAAAAATTGATTTCTTGCTACAAAACAGAATCCAACTCAAGATTTTTCTCCTTACATTATTTTTTAAAATAACTTGCGTCTTAAACGGGGATAACTTTTGGCTGCGTAATACGAAAATCATTGGACTGAAAGTTGTCTGGAAGGCTTTATTCTAAAACCGGAAATAAGATCTAAGACTCATTTAAATCATTTTTGTTTCATTGAAACGATTCCCTTTATGTTACTCTGATATTGTGACTAGATTACAAAAAATAATTATAATATTTACTGCTGGACAAATTTTTAGGAACAAACACAATTTTTAGAATGTTTAAGAGCATGCATTGAAAAAGGAAATGAAATTAATACATGTTTAATTAAGTCACTGTTCATTAAATAGGATGTAAAATGCAACAATTTTAGCCACATGGGAAAGACAAGAACAGATTTTCCTTTTTTATCTTTGGCTCAATTTATCAACGTCTCCGAAAGTATGTTTTCTTGCCGGAAGGATGACAGTGGGTCACTCATTAGTAAAGCGCAATATATGTTCCGCACCGAGTTTCACGAACTATCGTTGAAAGATATGGGCGTGTTGAACAAAATTTGACGTGTAATTACCCGTTAGGAAGGATTCCTTTTCAAAATACGAGCTATTTCTGTCAAAACTGACTCATTCGAACAATCGTGCACTGATGACTCGAGAATCCAGAAGCTCACCAACACCCTATCAACACGAGGGCTTTTCGAAAATGCATTGAGAACAAGAGCCATATGTGTTACTATAATTCTCCATGGTTGAGCATCTAAGGAAATTCCCCACTAGACTATATCCATACCCTCTTTAGTTTTGTAGAACCAGGCGAAAGAGGAGTTGGTTCTTGACATTATGGATAGAATTGACAACAAGTTTCCTGATAACCTCGTTAATATTCGAGTGTAAAAATTACAGCAGCATTAAAATACGACCCCGCTCAAATTATCTCGAGTGTATACAGTTTGCCCTGTTGAACATGCTTGAACTATCTCGAGCATACAGGTTAACGAGATTTGAAGAATTACCACAATGTAAAGTGAATCATAATGTCTCTTAATGTAAAAACCGCTGTGTAAAATGTGACTCCAAAATTGATTCTCTGCATCATCCCTGGGCAGGCTAGGAAGAATTTTATTGGATTTTCTTTTCAAATATCCATTCCAGACTCATCCGGAATTTTCAAAAAATTATTTTCTGTCATCAAGTATGTCAATTAGATGATATCTGGCCACCAAATTTGTCGCCAAGTCTATTGCCAAGATATTATTCCTATTCGCTTATAATTATTGTATGAGATTTCTTTCGTGGCACATACAAATGATATTTCCATCCGTAAAAATGTCCTTTCAACAGAACAGTGGACAGAGTTGTAGCATATGCAGCGTTATGCATATGTATAATTATATAGTATATAAAAGATAATAGCAAGAGGTGAAATGAAATAATGAAAACCATGAGCAAATTTTACGCAGAGGTGATAATTTAAAAAAACTATCGACTCATAAGCCAGACTATATAATTACAGCTGTTGTTGTTTGAGAAAGGTACAATTTTCTTTCTTTTTTTTACCTTGTCATGAAAGATATAAATAGTGAGTAAGTTTTAAGAAGTTTGAGCCATTTGTCAGGCAAATGTTGTTTTGAGTGAAGTTTTTTTTCTGATCATCAAGACTTCTTTTTTGAGAATGTTTTAACCCTCCCCCCTTTTTGCGATGGAAAGAGAACAGCCCTCGGGGCCTATAATGTAATCTCTCGTCGAGGCCAATGGACGCCGGGTTATTCCCCGATGAGGGCTTCGGGAGTGGTGACGGTGGTTTATCTCCCGATGCTTCATTAAGCTAATTAATTGTTTTGTAGAGAAAAGCAGCCGTTCAATTCCGATATTTACCTACGTATTTAGTTCCACAAAGGAATTCTTTATCAAAATGGTCCAATATCCAGGTAGTGAGGAAAGCAAAGAGAGTAATAAGACTAGTAAATAAATGTGTAATTTGCTTGCTAGTTTAACAGATTGGATGAATGCAAGAAACCTGAATACACAATTTGTTATATGTTGTAAATTTTTCAAAAGTAATGATGTCTCCAAGTGTCTTTTCAGAGAGACGATTAAATTACAAATTTAACGCTTTGTATTCAAGTCAGAGCAGTTCTTTGTTTTGATCAATCCTTACTAATATTATAAACGCGAAAGTTTGTATGTATGTATGTTTGTTAGTCTTTCACGGAAAAACAATAGAATGGATTTTAATGAAACTACAATAATATAGCTTATATCAGAATAATTCATAGGCTGTAATTTATAAAGATATTGTGTGAAGTGTCCAAAATATAACGAGAATTGTCAAGTAAGTAGGCAAAATTCTGCCATCTGCAAGCTATTCTGGTGTGAGTTGCAAAAAAAAGCCCGCGACAGCATATATCTATGTGTAAAGCAAAGCTTTCCATTTTTGTTTCGTTTACGCCAGGCTCTCACTTCTAATTTAAAGCTTTGATCGGTGTAATCACTATTTTTTTATTTTAGAATAAAATTAAATTTCAAAGGGAGAGGTTTTGTTACGTCTCTCTTTATTTGAATAGCTACTATTGATTTTTTACATGTGTAAGCTATTATCACCAAAATAGTGAGCCATAAATACAATAAAACATTATTATTTATTCCTATGCACGTTTTTTATATGAGTTTATTATGCACATTCGGTAGTAACAAATTGATCCTTATATTAAAATAAATACTTTTATCGCTTCTGGTATTTACAGTAGATAAACTTTGTCTTTCACACTACATCATTTGGACAAATTTGCATAATTTGTTTGTGGTTAGTAGTTAATTATAACGCTATAATTTTAATTGAATAGGCAGGTATTGCATTTTTGAAGTATAAAAATAATGATAACTACTGTACCGTATTTATATTGGAAGTGTAGAAAAAGTACCCACTAAGAATTATGCCGCGAAAGCGTAAGTCTAATCTTTCCCAAAGCTGTAATAAAGCTCGAGCTATGAAAGTAGCTAGACAGTTGCCAATTTGACTCTATCGCCAACATTTCACTATGTTTCCATTGAATCGTCATTATAGTTTAAGGAACGGCGTTGCTTGTGAATATTACAAATTTAACATAAAATAAATACAACAGAAAGTAATATTAATGTATTAAACTTCCAAATATAAATTATTTTCACTATTTTAAGCATTTATTACACAAAATTTGTAGCATTGTGTTACTTTTACTGAACAGAGATCAATTTAGGAAGGTGTTTTCAAAAATCGACCCACAACAGAGTTACGGGGAGTTATAATTTTTTCTAAAAAATCCTTTTAATCAGCTATTAGATCTACAGACTTAAAATTTAACAAACATGTTTTTTTTTGTTGTTGTTCAGCTGAGATATGAAAAAAGCTTTTTTTGTTTAATTTGTAATTCACGTAAAATCAACTCATTAGAAACTTTTTAATCCTTCAATTTGTATTGTTTAATTTTTCAATTCACCCGTGCAAAGAACGGGTATACCAGCTAGTACAAAAATATCTAAACAATAGAAAAGTGTATATGAAATAGTAATAAGAAAAATATATATAAAATGGAACTGTATGCTATAGATCAGAGATCCCCAACTCCCAGGCCACCCAAGGAACATTAAATTATTTCCATTTCATTTACTGTCATGAATTTCTTTCGGCTGTGTGCGACTATCGCTTTACATTCATCTTTTGCTGTAACTGTATTTTATTTCAAAGGGAGGTTGAAATACATCAAAATAAAAATGGTTGAATCAAAACAATCTAAAATATGAACAAACAACGCCCCCCCCCCCCTTTAGCGGGCCACGGTAAAATTATCAAATGTTGATAAGAACGGGGTGTTAAAAAGATTGGAAAGCAATCCTCTAGATCACTGGTTGATCCCTTGTTTACTTAATTCCTGTGCAGCGAGAGGAATCCCACAGCTTCAGAAAAACTTGGCATTCATTGAACAAAGAAATCCAAAAGATTATAATGGATAGATCGAATAAAACCTTACCTATCGAATCAAAATACTGTGACCTACCTGAAATGCACTTTATAACTCTTTCCAAGTAATGTTATTGTAACGTTATTAATAAATGTAATCAAAGCACTAAAAATAAATTTATAAGTTTTTTCATGTGTATGTGTGTATCTTTTGATGTAATAATATTAATTTCATTATAATAATATATATATTATTATTATATTTAGGAAGTAGGAAGTATATATCGATATTTGTGTTACGAAAATTCTGGAAAATAAAAATTTTAGAAAAATTTCTGTAAAACCAATAATTGTAATAATAATTTTTTTTAATGTAGCTCCCTATATAACAAGAAATAATAAAGTAACTGGCATACCTTAAGTATTCTTTATAAAAATTTTAATGGATAAGAATATATATTACTGTTGACCGTTAAAATTGAAACACCCTGCAGAACGGATGAACAGGCGTCAACTGATTGAATATTAACGTCGCACTGTTCAGCTGCACGAGGGCTTTTGGCGACGGACCACGTAATTTTGAACCATGGTCAAGTGACGTGGACGACACCTGAGCTGGCACTCCCTCTCCTAACTACCACACCACACTAATGGGAGGACGTTTCAGCTCTCGACAGATTTAACGTGCATCGCTGTCCTACACGGTGGGTCTTTAGTGGTACTGGGATCGAACTCGTGACAAAGCAAGCCACGATCCGATACCTATACCACTCGGCTACCGCGGCCTCTGTACAGACGTCAAATTCACATAAAAAGAAGATGCGTGGATATGCATCCCGTAATGATTAGCATTTAAATACAAAAGAACGATTCAGAAGAAGCAAACGGCTTTTGAAACTCTGTATAGAAGGAAAATTTAGTCACGGGGTTTTTCTTCGGATAATTGTATTTCAATATGAGTTGGTTGTGAAAAGATTGTATTATTCCTCGATTAAGGAGTGAATGAGTGAATATTAACGTCGCACTGTTCAACTACACGAGGGCTTTTGGTGACGGGCCACATCATTTTGAACCATGGTCAAGTTCGACACCTGAGCTGGTACCTCCCTCTCCTACCTACCACAACACACCAACGGGAAGACGTTTCAGCTCTCAACAGATTTAACGTTCATCGCTCCCCTACAGAGGGTCTTCAGTGGTACTGGACTCGAACTCATGACATGCCTGCGATGATGCGATACCGCATCCCTGCCTCGTTTAAGAAGAAATGGCTTTCAACAATGGGGACTCGAAAGCGGCAGGATTGGCGTCTATCAATAGTTCGATTTAACGTTCCGAAATATTGTTACTCGCATAATTCGGAATCCAAGGATTGCCATGTGAATATGGGATTGATCGGTTCTAGGGTCTCATACTGGACACTGCATAATCTCAATGTCCTTCTGCCATCAACACCCGAGTGAACCGGCTCTTAACAGATCGTCCTTGCAGGATTGCTTAGCCGCTTCACCTTAAATCAGGAAGGCGAATTTTTTTAATGCAGCATACCTAGGTTTCGCATAAACAAAACGAAAAGGTCAGGAGCAACGTGGACTGTCCGTACGGCAACCATCGTTGCGGAACAGCAGACGCAAGACGAAGACGATGCGTAAAACGACGTTTTTTCAGACGAGTCCCTGTTCTACGTGAAGCATGTGTGCTCTAAATTGATCTTAAAGGGAATCCTTACAGTTAACATCATCTGCTCAATCCACGTATTGTTATGGGGACTTGGTACCCAAAAACTGACCAACCTATCGGGTTTTTTTATTTTTATTTAATCTTATTCTTTGCATTATTATCTTTCGACTGATACACTTGTGTTAATTGTAAAGTTAGGAATTAAATAAAACTTCATTTGAAAACAAATTAGGCAATTCGGCCACGTCCCCTTTTTAGAAAAAAAAAGCTAAAAAAAGCCGTATGATAAAAAGTGTATTTTATAAAGAGAAGTAGTAACTATATAAAAAAGGATGTGTGTAATATATAAAGCAGAAAATTTCCGAGGCAATACAATAATGTAATTTTTCTTCTTTGTGAAATGTATGCATCTAAAATTTTTAAATTAAGCCATTTTATATTAATAATTTCATAATTTCAGTTTTTATTCCTGATATGTTTTTCATACAAATGTAATACTTCAATATTATGTGAAGAAAAATACTTAACTTTTTGTCGTGACAGAAAAAAAATTTTTTTAACATTTTTCTTGAATTTTCATGTGCAATTAATACCTTCTTAAATTATACAAATTAATACCTTAAAAATGTGTATGGGTTGAAAAAATACAAAAATGCAATTTTATTTTAAAGAAAAATATATAACTAATATCTTAAACTGGTATTTTAAGTTTATTTAAGCTTATTATAATTTTTTTTTCGGAATTATATAAACTTTAAAGTGGTTTTTCTGAGTTTGTGTGTTTTTCGAAACATTAGGGCATACAAAATGCTACTCCTTCCACAACTATTTACTAATCACTTCCATTTTTTTCCCTGTGTGTTGCATATAAAGCATGTATACTTTTTTACTGAATACTTTTTTAAAAAAAATTAAAATGTAAGAGATATTGGCTTTTTCGTTAATTTTCAGCATGCATATCAACGTTATATTTTTTTTTATCTCAAAAACGAATTAAGTTATTATAAAATCGATCCCTAAAATTGTTTATAGCATCCATAAGAATATTACAAAATAATTTTAGGTCAAAAAATTAATTACAAAAGGAGTAGAATTTTAAAATTTTCCAAATTTTCTTCAAAAAATTTAAATTTTTAAAATTGTGTGAATAGAGTATGTGAAAAATTTCATCTCGTATCATTTCCTTGAATAGAAACATTATATAAAATGATAAAATATAATTTTAAATACATAAAGAAAATAGTTCAAAGGGTACCAAGTCATCTTAGTTAAATGTTTGGATTCTAAATTTTTTACTCGAATCTTTAGTTTCAGCCACACACCCTCAACTTCCCTCGACATCATGCCTTTGAAATGTCTTTACAACTTTCGAATTTTTTTTTTTTTTTATGATTGATCCTTTTGGCAATTCAAGGAAAATATTGCTCTGATCTCTTCGAGTTACTCAGACTAAACTTTTATCGGACAAACTGAAATGTAATCAAAATATTAAATTCATGAAATGCTTTTGATTTAGTGAAATTCATCAGGTTTATTTTTACTCAACGTGTGCACCATATACAAAGAAAGTGATACAGAAATACTTATGCTACTTGATGGGTCGAACATTATTGAGGTTATATGAATGTCGTCCATTGAAGAAACATGAGCACTATTGGCGACGGACCTCGCTGTTTTGAATCTTTGTCACGTGACGACGACAACATCGAAACTGGTATCTCATTCTTTTATTTCCACATTCCAACGTCATTGAGGCTTTGCACCCTCAATGTATGATTTTTTTATACGAACAAAACTCCGAACGCCCCCCCCCCCTCACTTTATTCTTACCTTTCAAATCTACCAACCGCGCTACAAAATATTAAGGACAAGTATATATTATAATCATTCGTATTTGTATTCATATTAGAATATTTTGTTGTCTGAAAACACAATTCGAGCTCGAATTCTATTTTTGAAGTAAAAATGATGACTGTTTTAATTCAAATGAACCTACAACGAAACTCATTTTAAATTTCTTGTAATATATTAGAGGGGGTTTTTTTCAATTCTTGTTTGCATCAATATACAAACTTTAACATTCCTAGGTAGATTTCTCTTGTCTATGGCTAAAAATATATATATATATATATATATACAACTCAGAACAGAATTGCTCCCTCCATTCTCCATAAAAATATTTTATGTACCAAAATACTCATTTCAATATGCGTGTGTGATATACAGACCAGTCCGTGTGAACTCGATCGCTGCATGTTTTGATAGCGAAGGAACAGTCTAGTATAAAAACAATATTTTGCAGAAATGGAATTTTCTGTGAATAAACATTCCCTTTCAAAAAACATATTTCTGAACATATCCTTTTGTCGAGATGAGGGAAGGAATGTTTTTTGTATCCAACATCTCTCTCCCGTATGCGTTGGCATGAAAAGAAATCGCCTCTATTGGTTGAAATATATAGATATGAAATTTTCCTTCATAGACGAAAAAACTCCCTTGTAAAATGAGCAAAAATATTACGATACATTATCATATATTTGATGGAACGCGCTCAGAATTCTCAACTCTGAAAATTACCCTCCCTTTAGATATTCAATTCATTCTTATTGGGTGCTTTGGGTGGAATTGATATGGATTGACTTCGCGATTAACTTTTACTCAAAATTTCCAGATTCAGAGAGAAATCCTCGGGAAATTAAACCAATGGCGGAATCATTTTTTTTATTCATGCAACATATTTACGTGTAAATGTGATGTGTGATTTTATTTTATAATTCACAGGATTTTCTCTCATTCTCTCTGGATGCTTCAGAATATCAGTATCGTTCTTTTTCTACTGCGGTTTCGATAAAATACTTCTTGTGTGCTAACACGAAGAAAGCAGTCATCTTGCATTTTTTCCAGTTTTGAAGCGCAATGCAACAAGAAAGATATAAGCAATGACTGCTGATCAGTCTCCTTGTAATGACAATTGTGAAATTGTACATTTCCCACACACACATGGATAAGAATTTATTTTTTTACTTGCAATACGTATTATAATATTTTCATTTCATGTTTTTAATAAAATATTCACTTTTAAAATAAATAAGTTTTTATAAATAAAATAATAAATTAATTTAATTTTCAAAAAATTTCATGCTTTGATTCCTATTTTTAAGATTAGTTGTGTAGAGGGAATTCCGCATGCCAAATTACATTCCTCACATTCTTGTGGTGTGGAGTGAGGGAAAATTAAAGTCGCATGATTCCTCGACTCGAGGGCTATTGGCAACGAATCTCGTCATTTGAACCATGGTCAAGGGACGAGAACGACACCTGAGCTGACACCACCTCTCCAAATTTCCACACCGCACCAACGGGAGGACTTTTGAGTCTCGACATATTTAACATGCATCGGCTGCCTCTACATGGCGGGTCTTCAGCGGTACAGGCTCGAACTCATGACATATCTGCCATGAGTCGGCTGCGGTAGCCCAGAGGTCAAGGTATCAGATCATGGCAGGCATGTCATGAGTTTGAGCTCAATACCATTAAAGACCCGCCGTGTAGGGGTACGATGCACGTTAAATCTGTCGAGAGCTCAAACGTCCTCCCGTTGATGTGGTGTGGTACTTAGGAGACGGGGGTGCCATCTCAGGTGTCGTTCACGTCACTTGATCATGGTTCAAACTGACGAGGTCCATCGCCAAAAGCCTTTGTGTAGCTGAACAGTGCGACGTTAATATTCACTCACTCACTCAGTCATGAATCGGTTACCGTGGCCACCTTGTGGTATGGAAATTTAGAGAAAGTTTTTCAGTCTTCATCACACACACACAGTTGACTATGCTTCAAAATTGCAAGGTAAGTCACCAATATTCTTCGTGCGTTTTACTGCGAGGTTAACAAGCAATTCATGAATCAATATTTTTTTTTTGTTGGTAAATTGCAACTTTACTATAATTATTTCTTTCCTTTTCTGGTAGAAGGCATAATTTCTCTTTCTTGAACTTATTCATCAAAAATCTCTGTTCATTCCTTTTATGGGTAAAAACTATTTTATTGATGGTATTTTTTAACGAAGCTGAGCAACGTAGTTGAATATCGCAAATGTGCGCCAGTTAATTGTAAATGACATTTTAGAATTATTTTTATCTCTGAACACATGACATTTTAATGGACTTGCATTGTGATTACAAGTTAATTCTATAGAACCGAACAACAAGCATTTTCCATTATGATACGCTTATCTTATTTAAAAAATGTGTCATTTTCTGCAAAAAAAAAATCGTACTTTTTCTTACGACATGTATTTGTCAACGCATTCTCTCAAAGTGCGTTTGTTTTGCACATCATTGGAAAATCATTAAAGACGAAAACATTGGTAAGTTATTTTAATTTTCACTGTATTCTTCAAACAAGAATTGAATGCCAAATTAAACCATACGTTGTAGTGTAATTGTTTTTGTTGTCTTAAAGAATAAACGTGCTCTTGCTAAAATACCCCTTTTAGAATGATAATACACAATTTTGACCCAGCAGTGAATCCCATAGAATATTTCCCATAATGGAATTCGAATTTAATATTTTTAATAATTTTCAGTAGCAACAGAGCGATGAAAATCTCTTTACAAATTTTCTTGATTACTTTTAATGTATATACTTCCAGGGATTTTTTCCATAAAGGAATAAAAATCATCTATTTTTATTCCTCCGTTATGTTGTTCTTATGCTTCTTATTGAATGTCGCTGTTCTTGATTTTTTGCGATACGATTTTATTTAACAAATAATGAATGTAGAGTGAAAGAAATTTTAATAATCTGAATTAAAAATTAAAATTTGAATTTTCCTCTAATTTATTCAATTCGAACAACATGGTTAAAACTATTTTTATCAATTAAAAAAAACAACCTAGAATGTTTTATTTGAGAGAAAAAAAAACTCTTATCACTCTATTCTATGGCGACGGTTAGCCTAGGGGTTATGACCACAAACGGCGCATTCTCGGCTTAAATAGAGTTGATAACAAAGTAGTATAAAAGTTAAAGTAATTGAACGTTTTCTTCCCTAATTATAGAATGTACTTAGTTCGTACAGGGTGGGAGTAGAAAAAAGATCTCGAGCTTCTTTTTTCGTAGCGAATTCTTATTGCTGCAAAGAGTGGACTGTCATGAATCAAGTTTGAGAACCGATACTTTTTTAGCGCAGGAGGTTGGCATTGAATGGATCAATGCTCAAGTTACGACATTGACGAAAACGATTGACTCGTGGTGTTGCAAAGAAATTAGGATTAAATTCTCTTACCAATATTTTTGACCTTTTAAAATTAACTTTTTGTGCGTAAATTTTTTATCTTATGCTTTTTTTTATGCTGCGTGAAGTATTACTCTGTTGTTAGTATTTTTGTTTTTTGAAACTAATGTTGAACCAAAAATAAAGGGGAAACCTGAGAATACCCTTTTAAATATTTATTTATTTAGCTTCTCAAATAATTCAAAAGAAGTTTGAATTTTCTTTTTTTCCCGGGTATTTTTTAAAATTAATCTAGTTCAAACATAAGACTTTTTTCATCATTATTAAATAAATTTTGGAATCAAAAAGTAACTTGGGATTCATTCTTTATTGCATGTCATTTTTTGATCCATTTTAGAGTTAATTTAGAATGGAAGTTATTTCTCTTAATTAGACGTAGAATTTTCCATAATCATCAGGGAAAGCGTAACATATTTTACTTTATTAGGGAATTAATGATTCTGTGTACTAATCCGAGTTTTGTGAAGAAAATAATCATGAAAGAAAAGAAAGATGCTTCTCATACTTGGTTTAGCATCGATTATTTCCATTTATTTGTGAAATTTCTAGTTTATCGGAAAAACCCACTAAAAGAGAGGAGTTTAAAAACTTAATATATTTAAGGCTGCATATATACATTTATTTTGCCATCAAAATTAATATTGTTAGTGATAAAAATATTGTTTGTTCATCGCTACATATACTCTGGTGACACTTTTATTTAATTAAAATAAAAACAAAAAATATCATTTTACGAGGTATACTCTCTAGAAATTTCAGACCTTCTTTATACGTTATCAAATGAAGCTAGGGGACGCAGTTTGGTACATGTATATAGGCCATTCTAACATGTGGCCGCGGTAACCTAGTGGTCAAGGTATCGGATCGTGGCTGGCTTGTCACGAGCTCGAGCCCAGTGTCACTAAAGACCCGCCGTGTAAGGCAGCGATGCACGTTAAATCTGTCGAGAGCTGAAACGTCCTCCCTTTGGTGTGGTAGTTAGGAGAGGAGTGTGCCAGCTCAGGTGCCGTCCTCGTCATTTGACCATGTTTCAAAATTACGAGGTCCGTCGCCCAAAACTCCCGTGTAGCTGAATTGTGCGACTCACTCCCACCATTCTAACACACAAGCGGAAGTCTATTCCTTGCCTCACGGAAAACCCCAGTCCTTGAAAGAAGGCCGAGGACTGAGACAGTGGAGACGACGGATCTGTTTTTGTTTGTCTTTTCAACAAAATAACAGAAAAAATGTTAACAAAGTTAATGCAAGGACAAAGCGATTTTCACAAGATTCAACAGGCCTTCGGGAGCCCAATACGTATGTGACTGTTATAAAATCGCTTCAGATGGGGTTGATGTCAGCGGAGAGGAAAATACGTTCGAGTAAAATTACAAAATCAGGAAATGAGATAATCGTGGACCGAGTGGACGCTCATGGTGATGTAGAACCACGAACGTCAGCTGAACTGAGTCCGAACATTTCTATTTTGAATGAGGATTTGGGCTTCACTTTGCAGAATGCGATTCTCTGTCTAATTATTGATTCATTAAATCTCCACCCTGTAGAATGGATGAAGAGCGATTGGAGAGAGGATTCTAGCTCAGCTTCCCTCCTCCTTACTTGACTTTGGTTCATAATTTCGAGGTCTGTTTCAATTAGTCCTACCGTGCATAGGGGCCGATGTTCAAATGTCGAGGCTCAAACGTCGTCTCGTTGGTGTGGTGTGGAAGTTCGGAGAGTGTGGTGCCGTCCTCGTCACTTGACCATGGCTCAAAAGGACGAGGTCCGTCACCAAAAGCCTTCGTTTAGCTGAGAAGCGTGACACGCGTTAATACTTACTCAGTCACGCTAGAAGTCCTAGTGTTGCTTTAGAGCATTCAAACTGAGTTGCATGGAACCCAGGGGTTCCACAAGGTTTTTCCAGGTGTTCCACGAGTTAAATTAAAAATCGAGAAGAAAATTATAAATGTGTATGCAGAAGAGACTCGCATTCTCTACGAAGTTTGTGTTATCCCTAGTATCTAAACTAGCAATTAAACGAAAATTCTGTATCAACCTCTGTAGCAATAAATATAAAATACAGAAATGAGTTAAGCTCAGAATGTGAAATGCAACTGCATATAGCTTGTGAATACAGTTAAACTTGGAAAGTATGTGTACACGCACAACTACTAAACGTAAAGCATGAGTAGGTTAGGCCTAAATTAATATCATGAATGAGTAAATTATGTTAACATATCCTAAAAATTTTAAAAACAAATACAGTATTTTTTTTACATGAAGTACCAATAACGTGTTGATCTACTTTAAATATTATTTTAAAATATATATATTCTTCTAAGAGAAAAAGAGAGAGAAATGGGGTACTCCGAAAACATCTTAAAGTTAGGGTTCCATGAGCCGAAAAGGTTTGAAGAGCACTGCTTTAGAGTAAGTCATTCATAAACGATGAAACCATCGGTTAGTTAAAACTAGAAAATGCATCCATCCTAAAGATATTCTATTGCATTTTAATTTGAACAAAATTGCAGACATGTTTCGTTCCATCTCATTGGTGCACAGACTAAGTACGGACTCATGGTTGTGAACTGGCAGCCGGCTTTGTGTTTGACGAGTCGAAATCTCTTGTCACTCAAGACCAAAAGATAAAACACGTTCAATCTACCAAAGTTCAGAGTCTTCACAATGGCAAGGTGTGCAAGTTTGGAGAGTCAGCTGTCAGCTAAAATAGTCGCCATCACTTGACTGAAGGTAACACAATTTTCGTGTCCATTTCCTTCGTATAGCGTGGCGGCCTAGTGGTCAGGGTATCAGATTGTGGCTGGCTTGTTAAGAGTTCGAGCCCAGTACCACAAAAGTCCCACCGTGTAGAGGAGCGATGCACGTTAAATCTGTCGAGAGCTCAAACGTCCTCCCCCTGGTATGGTAGTTAAGAGAGGGAAATACCAGCTCAGGTGTCGTCCTCGTCAATTGATGGTGGTTCAAAATTAAGTGGTCCGTCGCAAAAAGCCCTCGTCTAGCTGAACAGTGCGACGTTAATATTCACTCATTCAGTCTTCGAATAGCTTCATGGTGTAACGTCTATGGAATAATCAATCAATCATTAGATGGTATTGTTGTACTTTGTGTCAAGGCTAATGAAAAGGTCTGTTATGTCTTTACACGTCTCGTATAGTAACAAAATTTTAAATATAGATATAAAATACTGTAAAAAAAAAAACCTTAAATTTTCCCCCCCCCCCTCCACATGATTGCATTTAGTTAAAAAAAATTCCATTGTGTTTGCATTGAAATTTACAAAGGATTCATCAGTAAAGTAAAAGGAATTGTTTCGTTCAGAAAAAAAGATAAAACTTTTTTTTTGCTTGAAATCGAAACTACTACATTCTCTCTCGGTTTTCATGGGGGAATCGTTCTTGGGAAGTGGCGACCCGTTCACAAGGTCATCGCGGGAGATCCTTAAAATATAGTGCATTTTCTCATCGCGTCATGAGGGAAAGATGAAAACCGACTCAGCGGGTGTGGAAATAGTATCTGAAAAGAAGGGCAATATCTTCCGCTGAAAAACAGGGCTCCGAAGGATGGAGTGAACGGGTTGAAAGAGAGGTTGAGGCAGAATATTTTTTTTCCTCTCCAGTGTGATAGACGCGTGAAAAATTTATAGACACGAAATGTATGGCTTATATTTCTCTTACGACCCCATCTGTTATACAGATATTTCATGGTGAAGAGCGATACTTATGTTAAATTTTACTCGTGAAGAAATAAAAATGCATGGGCGTTCTTGCGCTACACAGATGCGTTATTTGTAACGGTAAAAAAAATCTATATTATTGATCATCGAAAATGTATTTTAGGTTTCTGTGCAATTTTTTCCCACAGTTTAAAAAAAAACATCCATCTTTATTTTTATTGATGTCCGCTTTGAGAAACTGATGCACGTAATAATTTTCGAGGTCTGAATACTCATATTTGAGCGGTGAGGAAGTTTGGAAAATAGGACACACGGTTAAGAGCCTGTTTCGAAATTGCAAAGTCCGTCACCGATAACCCTTGTAACGCTCCCTTTCGAGTAACGAGGGGGACACTTGAGTTGGCACACCACACCAAAGGAGGACTTTGTATCTCGACAGATTTAAGGTATCCGACTACGTTCGGAACCGGGATTTTGCAAAAGCGTGTAAATGGATAATATTTATATTTAGTGTCACTTAGATTAGAATACATGCATAAAATTGTTTTAAGGACATTATGACAAAACAAAATTATTTAAATACAATATTTTGGCAAAAAATTAACTTAGAATAACCTTTTTTCCAAATGTTCTCCTTTTGTGAAAAATGCTTCTATTGTATTAATATTTTGCCTGTATTCAGCTCAGACCTCTGTACAGAGGCTCAACTAGAATTTTTGAAACGCATAACTTGGAAGTCGGTTTATCCATAATATACGAAAACAGAAGGGAGAAATTTTAAGAAAATACGCCGATAATTATTTCAAATGGTTGTAACTCTGAAAATAATGTGAATTTTTCAAAAGTCCTAGTTGAGCCTCTGTACAAAGGTCTGAGCTATAGACAGGCAAAATATTAATACAATAGAAGCATTTTTTACAAAAGGAGAACATTTGGAATAAAGGTTATTCTAAGTTAAATTTTTGCCAAAATACTGTATTTAAATAAATTTTTTTTGTCATAATGTCATTAAAACGATTTTATACATGCATTCTAATCTAAGTGACACTAAATATCTTGAAAATTATACATTTATGCGGGTTTTTTTTAAATCAGGGTTCCGAACGTAGTCGGATACCTTAACATGCATTTGCCTCCTCTACACGATGGATATTCAGTAGCACCAGCACTCGAACCCAGCCATTAGTTCCTGACCATAACTACTGGACTATTGCGAGCACACAAATCTGGAAGATTTAAGGATCAAAAATCCGTGCCACAATTCCAGTATAGTTTGTCTTTTCAAATGTGAAATTTTCGGTTAGTGTTAATTCTCTTTTTTTTCCCTAATGGGAAATTATGAACAATTATTACAGAGTTCATCAATTTATGAAGCACATCACCAAAAGCTGGCATCTCTTTTTCGTGCGGCGCCATATTGGCGGATACCAATCGACGCAGGTAATTCTGACGCCCAGTTTCCTCCGTAGAGGGAGGCACCTGAGCTCTAACGATGCGAACCTGTACTAGGATTTTAATTTTGCGTAGAGCACCCCCTAGGGATCTTTTACATGCCGTATGATCATACGACATGACCGCTATCAATTTTTTGCATCATGAAAATCCATCGACTTGGATCGGGGTCGAGCCCACAACCTTGATTACAGAAGACCAGCGACAAACCAACCACGCCACCCAGCCGACTTAATTCTAATTTTTAAAACATGGTATAAATATTTGAATGTTTAGAGGAAAGGTTTTTACCTCTACATGGATGTCGCTAACTGCTTTTCTGGTATAATTTTCGCGTCTGATATAGTCTGATTTCGTCAAAGATCCTTCATGAAGAAATATTGGAGCTAGTGAGTGTTAATGTTGAATTTTGTGTCTTTGTTTCATGATTCGATTAATGTTAGATCGTTTCATCTCGTGCCTGAGATACATTCAGATCTGTTTTGTCTATTTTAACCTGCATCGAATTCTCTAAGCGACGTGCTACAACGTCGTAATGCTGAGAGCTCTCGTGTATCCTAAATACGAAGTTTTGTCGCCTTGTGGAAATAAAGGGACTAATGGAATAACACTCATTCATCCGAACCCATTACACCGCTTACAACTACGTAAGACATCCACAACTAATACAGCGAATAATAAGCTGAGTGGGAGAAGCCATAATGCTCTAACTTTTTTTAAGCTACTGTGTATCATGTAAGTAATACAATGATTTGAATTCTTTCATGTTCAATTATCCATCGTTCTATTTCGTCTTATTTCAAAGTACACGTATTTTTACTGAATAGCGTATTTATGCATCTTTGGTTCATTTTGTTGTTATTTTGTTGAAAATTAACCTGGCTTGTACTAATTACTAATGTATGCATACACAACTAAAATAAAAATATTTACTTCAATAGAAAATACTGTTATCAAGTCATCTGTTAATTATAAATTAATTAAAATTAAATTAATTAAAAATTAAGTAATATATATATATTATCACATATTACTCATCATTTAATGAGGCCGAATCGTTTTATATTTCTAGAGGTTAAATTCTTCTTATTAGATGAGGAAGTTTGGAGAGTGGACGGGGTTTCAGATCAGGCGTCGGTTAAAATTGCAAAATGCATCGTCGTTCTGATTTTCCTGGTCCTATCCAAATCAATCCTCATTATTTCTTACAAAGAAAAATATCGATTGAAATCCAGAAAAGTAGCCTCTCGTCTCCTTCCAGAAAAGGGCTTGCTCCCTCTTTCCTACACACTCTTCTGATGGCCCCCTGTACAAGGTTCCACTCGGAAAGCAATGGATCGACGATACATTACCTTGTCCAACAATGCCTTTAAAGAGTCCATTGCTCTCTCGTTAATTTCCCGATTGTGTCAAATGAAACGGGAGTGCATTTCCTTCGCACCCCCAGAACGTGCAAACAATTCCTCGAAACGTTCGAGCGGAGACATTTCATTAATAAAATAGTGGTTTCGAAACTCTTTCTGAGAAGGGGGCAACCGACAGGCGGAAAGAGAACCTTCAAGAAAGGATTCCAATCTTGTATTATTCTCGTTTCCAAATGGTAGGCGTCGTTCTACCATAAAATAAACGGCTGTTATAAAAGTGCTGTGATGAAAATGGAAACAAAAAGTATTCATAAGGCGATCTAAAGAAGTGGAAAATAATAATTGAAGCATTCCAGAAACCTAATTTTGAACTAATTATTTATATAAATTAGCAATTGTAATATTAAATTGAAATGATTGATTAATTGATTTTAACCCTCTGAACGGTATGTTGATTTTCTAGTTGATGCTTCTTGTAGTGAGTTTGTTTGACAATCTGCCAATATTTTTTTTTTCGGGACACACAAGTGAATATGCTCTAAAACATTAAAACAATCCTATATTTCCCTTGATTTAGGTTTCATTATTACCCAATGTGTTCTCCTTTCCAAGAGCCAAGCCTTGTTTCTGGTAATTATTTCCTCCTTCATCATCCATGTTTACATCAGAAAATTCATTTTCTAATTCCTTATTTGTTAAAATTTTCACGATTTCATCCGTTGCAACCATTTGTTTCCACCACCAGCTTGGATTCACTAACTTGCAGAAAAGTATTGGCTATGGCACTACTACTTAAGGCTAAAATTAAAACTATTTGTTTCTAATAGATGGTCCTACCTCTTTGCAAAACTTTAGAGGCTGACTTACCATCTGAGGCTATAAATACAAAACACAGGGCCGATCCTAGGGTATCGGCCGCCCTCGTGCAAACACCTAATGTGCCACCCCCTAGAGAACTTTTAATATTTTGACTAATACTTAACGCTGACGTTAAAAAATCATTTACTTATATAAGAATAAATAGTAAAACACATTAATAATAACTCAAATAAAATTTGAAGTGCAGAACTTCATTTTAGGACCAGGTAATGAGTTATAATAGCGACAAAATGTTATAACAAAATAATAAACTCTAACAAAAATATAACCTTTAAAATAATATAATTATAAATGCAAAACAACAAAATTTACTCAAACAATACAATCTAATAAAAAACAAAAATACTCTCCCTCTAAGGCACAAATCTCATGAAACAAGTATATAAGACTAAGTAATAAACTATACCGTAAAATCCGGTGTATATAACGCGCACTTTTAACTCAAAAAATTAGATCGAAATTTACGGTTGCGCGTTTTACGCCGGGTATAAAAATGAGAGCTTTAAAATTGCAAATTAGATGAGCATAGAAAAAGATCAGACTTTAACACATATCGAAATACTGTTTCTGTGAAAGAAATAACATTCCTTATGAACTTAAAGGGTTGTAATTCCGAAAGAGAGAACACTATTTTTACTAAAGCTTGGAATAATATTCTAATAAAGGACACAAGATCATTGCGCACATGCATTTCAGGTTTCTTCGTACAAAAGAGTGTGCGTGTTATACGGCGAATATGTGTAGGGGCACGTTATACGCCAGATTTTACTGTAACTATAAAAAAACTTTCCTGGCTTTCTGAGAAGCAAATTTGTTAAGAGTTTCGGTTAAATCAGTTTTTTCTAAGATTTCGGATTCAATTGAGACTATGGCCAAATCTGAAAGCCTTTCTTATGCCATATTATTTCTCAAGTAATTTTTAATGATTTTTAATTTACTGAAACTTCTTTCAACGAAAGCTACAGAGAGAGACAGGTTAGGTTAAAAAAATTCTTAATGCTAGAGTGAAATTGGGAAAACAGGGAATAAGATCATTTTTCACTATAATTTGTAATATCTCATTTGGCTGTTTTTTACCAGGAAAAATATTTTTGAATGAAGTTATTTCATTAAAGAGTTATATACCGTCTATATCTTATTTTGGAATTTCTTTTTTATTTCCTCTTATTGTTCCAGCAATAGTTTTTCTTTTTTTTTTTTTTTTTTCTTTTCAAAAATTCAGCTGAAAGTGAATGTGTACCAATTATCTCCTTTAATGTCACGTTCTTCCCAAGTGTTTATGTGTCTATACATATAAAACAACTATTTCTAACTGTGAATCCCTCTTCTAAATCTGGATCGATTTCAGTGGAGGAATCCTACTTGCTGTTATACTGTTCATCATTTGATTCTTCCTCATCATAATCACAAACAGAACTTCTACATCCGAAAATACTGTTCTACTCTCTCTCTCTCTCTTTCTCTCTCTCTGTTAAATACTGTATATATTAATTTACCTAAATATCCCATTTCTTCATCATAACTGCAATAATACGCCATAGAGTACAAGGAAGATTTAAAACATGCTCATGCATTCAGAACCGTAACTGCTATTCACGCGCAAGGTATGACAAGGTATCCAAAGATATATATTTAGAATTCGCCTACAAGCTAAGGCCGAGTGGTATAGGTATCGGACCGTGGCTTGCCTTGTCACGAGTTCGAGCCCAGTACCACTAAAGACCCGCCGTGTAGGGCAGTGATGCACGTTAAATCTGTCGAGAGCTGAAACGTCCTCCCGTTGGTGTGGTGTGGTAGTTAGGAGAGGGGGAGTCAGCTCAGGTGTTGTCCTCGTTACTTGACCATGGTTCAAAATTACGTGGTCCGTCGCCAAAAGCCCTCGTGTAGCTGAACAGTGCGACGTTAATATTCAATCAATCAACAAGCTAAGGCCCCTTTAAAGGATATGACCTTAAAGTCAGCTACACGGGAAACTATCCATTTTCCAAAAAAGGTTTAGAAAAAGCGTTGTAAAAAGGTTGACGGTGGGTATGACATACCCTGCGAGGGAAGTGCCGGGTTAAAACTGAGAAAGATCTCTGACCTGATGCATTCTATATCGGTATAGTTAAAAATACTTTTAAAAGTATCTGTACATTAGGGAAAGTCGAAGCCAATTCTTTTGCAACTTCAATGCTTGCACAAAGCCTCGGGTCTTCCCGAGGGACGTGTTCCGATTCCGAGTCATATAATTTATTTCTCTGTAGCAGTGTGGAAGGAACTTCTGTGAATACTTGAAAATAAAGTTATAAATTTTTGATTAAGAAATAACTAAATTCTTTTTTAATCGAATCTAAATTTTCAAACTTTTTAAAGTTTTCTATTTATTTTTGCAAATTGTAAATTTTTTCCATGAAATATTTAAAAAAATTAAAATAATAATCCTAAGCTTTTAAATTTTTTTTCCAAACTCTCAAAAAATTACATTTAATCTTTTTTTCAAATTTTCTGACTGAATTATGAAATTTCTGATTTAATACAAACATATTTTGTTTTAAATTAATTGTTTGTTTAAACGTATTATTTCATTTCGAACAAAACTTAGCTTGAGGCTTCCAGAATACTTATTCAAAATTATTAAAATATCTCCACCAAAAGTAAGCTTTCAAAAATTGTAAAGTTTTTTTGAAACAAAAAACTAGGAACACAATCACAATACTCTGAAGTTGTAGTTTCCTTTTAAAGTTTCTAAATATAAGTTAATAAAACATTAATATTATTAATATACTTGTTTATTTTTTTTTCAAATATCTTATTACTTTGGGACTAAACAGAACAATAAAACATTTATAGAATAATTTTAAATTTCTAAGATAACTCAAAACTTTTTGACAAATACCACAATATCACAAAAGAAATCTAAAAATTTTTTTGTATCTTAATTAAAAATACTCAATATTATACAAATTTATCACTTATTGAATAATTTTTCCCATTTTTAATATATATATATAGAGAGAGATAACTTATCTATTTTATAAATTGTGTTTATCGTATTTTTGTTTCTGTAATGCATTTTGCTATCACTTTAATTAAATAGTTTTATACTACTAGGAGCACCCAAGAAATATTACCTATATTTTTCAACATTTATTATTGTTTTGTAAAAATAAACCTTTCATTAAATGCTTTTCGTAAGAAATTTCTACAATAGTTCTGACATTCTTATTTTAAAAGTTTTAAATATTGCTATAGATTGTTAAAGATGAAATTTGATTAACTTTATTAGAAGCATACAGAATGTGCTATACAATATTTTAAGGAAATTATACAATTTTTATGTATTTTTATAATTATTAGTTTGCATTAAATATTCTTTCAAATTCTCTGGGCAAAAGATTTTAATCAAGAAGGTATCGTGCAAATCACTCTTAAAATAGCAATAAATACAAAAAGAAAAAAGAACTTGTGCTTCTCAAATTCAATCTTACAAATAATGGTTCTCTTAGCAGTCTTAGAATATATTAGAAAAATTATATATGTGTTTATTTCACATGTTACCTCAATAAAAAGAACAAAAAATGTGTGTGCATCTTTAACCCGCGATCCCTCTCGCGGGGTGTTCTGTACACCTCAGCAACAAGAAAAGCCTCCTAAGATTCTAAAGAGAATGCGCAAAACCACGATTTTTTCTGTAGCTGCACATTTTAGGTCATTGAGCCTTCAGGCCTGATGCAATCAATCTCGCTACGACGATTGGAATGTAACGACCTTTAAAATTTTATCGAGCATTCAGTTGCTATACAATTTATCGTGGCCGCGGTAGCCGAGTGGTATAGGTATCGGACAGTGGCTTGCTTTGTCACGAGTTCGAGCCCAGTACTACTAAAGACCCGCCGTGTAGGGCAGCGATGCACGTTAAATCTGTCGAGAGCTGAAACGTCCTCCCGTTGGTGTGGTGTGGTAGTTAGGAGAGGGGGGTGCCAGCTCAGGTGTCGTCCACGTCACTTGACCTTGGTTCAAAATGTCGTGGTCTTTCGCCAAAAGCCCTCGTGTAGCTGAACAGTGTGACGTTAATATTCAATCAATGAATCAGAAGTTTATCTGGGGTGCTGAGAACACCCCGCGAGTGATTGAGTTACATTTTCATATTCGAAGCATCTAAAAAAAGAGTACGTTTTACTCTTTCCGTTTATATTTTTTTTTCAAATATATTAATATACAGGCATGTTTTATTTGAAATTTCAATAATTTAGCATAAAAATATAATTCTATAAAATAATTGTAAAATATATTTATTTTTCGTTTTTTCAAAACGTTTTCCAGAAATTATGACAAAATCTCCATGGTAAAGGGAGAAACAGCGACTTCTTCGTCTGTTACATACTATATCAACAGTGTCAAGATGAACTAAGTGAATTCGATGACAGTGTAATTTCAGAATAAAACTTTTTTAGAGAGATGAAACTTTAAATTGTAAATTTTTATATTGGCGGTGTTGATTTCACTGATGAAATGTGCAGTATATATTATGTATCGCGAATATGTAACCTTTGGAAATTGCGAATATTTTATCATCTACTTAATACCGCAGGAATTAATGCTTCCTTTGTCTATCATTCGGTTCTTCCTGAAAATAAATGAGACATTCAATATTATTAGAGGAGATTAGAATGGATCTTGTGCAGTCACTGTGGGATATGATATTGGAGCTCCCAAACCTTAACAAAACACTCAAAAGAATCTTAACTGACACAGAAGATATTAAAAAGAGTATCAATCCCCCAAAAAAGGGGGCGTTGCATTGTTTGTCCACGGGTGAAAGATGTAAAAATTACTTTTTTTTTGTCTTCAATGTAAGAAAATATGTGCTGAAAGCATATGAATACAGTCTGCTCTAAATGTTTGGAAAATGATTAAAATATTATTTTTCTACTTTTTACTATCCTTATCAATAATTATAAAGTATATTTATTACTGGAATATACGTTTTACTTGTGGTTTATGAAAAAATATAAAATTGTGTACTTTAAAGTGAAAATCTTTTAGATTTAGTTTTAATGTTATTCTCATTTGTATGCAATAAATTTAATAATTTTATTTGTATACAAAAAACATCTTATGCTCCATAAATATATATCATAATTGACTTAAAATTTTTTTTATATTTAAATACACGTGTTAAAAGTTTGGGGTGTTCTCTAAACCCCGCGAGTGACGACGGTAGCAAAAACAGGCGCGAGTGACCGCGGGTTAAGTAAACTTAACATACTTTATTTCTTTGATTATTCTTTTCACAGTTTGAAGCAATTTAAATTAAATACTTAGAAATTATAGATTTTTTCATTTATTACTAAACAAAATTATCGTAATACGTTATGAGATTACAAACAAAACCATCAAAATAAATATAACTATGTCTTATTTCAATTTCGGCTATTGTTAGGATCCTTTTAAGTATAGTAAATAACTAATGAATGTACTCAAAGGCTCATTAGTGTTTTGTATTTTAAATGAACTACTACCGTTTTTCATAAGTGACTAAAGGAATTATTTTTATACGAGAGGCAAATAATATTCTTTCATTTGAATAACAATACCAATTGAAAATGTTTTAAGAAGATTACGGTACATTCAAGCTACGAAAACATACACTTAAATATGTTAATTAACATGAAAGTATTCTAAGAAACTGATGACAGTTTTATATATTTATATAAATAAATAAAATAAAATAGTTATAGCACAAATGCAACAAAATATTTTTTTTCACTTTATCTTAGGCAATGATTAAAATATCTGGGCATTAAATCTTAAAAATCGAAAAGAGAATTTTGAAAGTGAAAATATAATTACCTTTTTGTTTAACGGTTTTTGTAGTTCCGATTTTTGTCTTGTCTAAAAGAAATAAGTTTGGAAGTCAAATTGACGCAAAATTTCCTCAGTTTTCAAAAAGGGGTCTTCTTTTTCTAAAGGTCATTTTGCCCCATTCTTTTCATTCGTCCTTAAGCATGTCATAAGTCTCGATCGTGCTTTTCATCACTTTTGTCCGATGTGTCGAAATTGTTCTTTAACGCCCCCTCCCCCTTACCCCATGTAACCAGCGTTGAGAACTCATTAATACTCGTTAAAAAATAATTAGCTATAGATTTGGAGGGTGACAGAAGATTTCTTGTGCTTATGGGCCAGATGTTTCTGGGAACGGGAAGCAGATCCCTTGTTGACTGAATGCACATTCGGTCTTTTGGTTACAGAAATAAAAGAGAACCGGGAAAAATAAAATCTAACATTCTCTTTCACTGGACCACTTCTGAAAAAAACTCCAACTGCCAAGCCTTCGTGTAGCTTCTTAGTGCGACGTTTATTACATTCAATCAATCAACAGACGAAGGGGGTGTTTTCATTTACAAGCAAATAACATTCTGCATGTATTTTTCCCATCCTAAGTGTTAACCGTATTTCACTTCAAACGATCTTTTTGTCGAACCGCTTTGAATGAGAAGTTTTTCCTGCTTTCTGACCTCATAACACTCCATGTTTTCTCATTTTGAGTAACTTTACTAGATTTTAAACTTTTTTTATAGTGGGTCCTGAGATTCAGAATTCAAAAGGAAAATTTATATCGTTTGAATCCAGTGACATACTATTTTATAAGCGTAGAAATGAACTCTTAATATGACCATTAATAACAATTTGCGACTGTTTGCTTACGCAGGTCCGGGGCCCCTGTAGTTAGGGGGGGCCGTATTCTTGATACTGACCCCCTGATAAGGCAGGCTACACCCCTGATGAGAAGGAATGTTCCTCAGAATTTGAAATCCATTCTTATTTTTCTCGAACTATGTTATGCTATTGGAAAATTGGGACTTAATTTGATTTTTCAATAACTGTTTAAAATTTATCATATTTATTCAACTTATAAATTTTATTTTGAGAAATTCACAAAAAATCTTGCTTGAACGAAAGAATTATAGGCGGCCTGTGGCCGCCCGCGTGCGGTGCACATCTGCTAGGATCGGCCCTGACAAAACGTATATATACGTATAGGCTATCTTAGGCACAGTTTCTCACTGACGTATATATACTTCAATATCACGCTGTCAGAGGGTTAACGTCATTCTCTGAAACAACACAAGGACTGTTCAATGCCACGTCACAGTGAGGAATTTAGCCTCGACAGATTTAACATGCAGCAATTTCTCTACACGGCGGATTCTTAGTGAAATCAGTATTCAACCCTTCGATTCTGAAAAAAACAACATAGGCAACGAGTTCTTGAATAGGACCAGTCGGCTTCAACAGCCACCCTGTATCGAACTGAGTCTTTTTTAAAATTACGAACCTATATTTTAATTATGTCGCAGTGTATCTTTTTACTCAAACTGTCGTCGCAACTGATTGGTTGAGCTCGCGAACTCATGACCGGCGTGTTTCCTCGTTGACGTGATGGGGAAGTTTGAGGTAACATCTGGGGTGTCGGCTTTGTCACTAGACTGAAGTACAAGATTGCGAAATCCGTTGCCAGTAGTGAGTGGGATCCAAATAAATCGGTTTATCACTGAAAGCAATTGTACTTCATATAAATACTTCAAAGCAATTAATATTTTTTCAAAAGAATTAGGAAAAGAAGTAGAACAAAAATTTAAAATACTTAAAAAATAGCAAATATTAAAGGAAAATAAAAATCCGAAAAGTAAAAATAAATAAGCACAGAATTCTTTTATTTTAAAATCATGGCGAATTCTTTATAATTTAAATTTATATACGAATTAGATAAAAAAAATATATTGAATATTAAATATAGAGCTTTATCGAACTCGAGTCTTTAATTAAAAAGGAGGAATAGGATAGTAAATGTGCATTTATTTCCCTCAGAACGTTGGGAAACTTAACATATTGAGTATTAAAAAGAATTTTTAATAAGTGTTTATATTAACGCCCTAAAGATTTAAATATTTTAATAAAGTCTCATTTTCAAAAATTTTCATAACATACTCTTTGAAATACTTGCTACTTTGTAAATTTCTAATTCTTAACACCCAAACCCTAAAATAGAATTTTTCTCGCGAGATTATAAATTTCTGAAGACAGCCAAAGTGGAATCAATTGACCAAGTTGCATTCTTAACTAATATTAGCTAATTCATGAGACACTAGCCCACCCTTTTTACAATTTAATATTTTTGCTACTGTCAGAAGTACGTCATTGTGTCATTTGTCTATAATTAATATCATATTCTGTAGAATCTTTTCGCCTGTGATATTTAAAAAGAACTCGCATATATTTAACTTCACTGGAATGAAGTGTATTCACATAATATGTATGTCGTGGTTTAATGGATTACTTTGTAATGACTTCCTTAATCATCTTGTAGTAGTCGACGATCAATAACGAAGCGGTTTTTTTTTTCTGTTTCACGTTTTACGAAGACACAAACAGCCAGGAGTAACATTGCAGAAGAAAACCCAGGACTTATGAAACAAGTAACAACTGATTGTACTATAAAAAAGTCGGGAAGGACATGTTATCCCTCTTTTCAGCTTTATGAGTTCCGTCTCGAAAAACTGTTCTACTATTTTCCTAAGTCATTGATGCTGGTTTTGAAAATCATGAACGCGGTGTCCTGAAGTGTTCAGGTTCAAAGATTTTGCATTAAACGAAAGGTTAAATGAACCAAAAAATCTGATGACAGTAATTGAATTGAAGATAGCAGCTTCCCAGAAAATGTTGTATGGTAGTTTTAAAATACCTAGCAGAGATGACACACACAAACATCCTACAGGGCCAAATTGCTGTGAACAACAAAATGAACAAGATCTACGTCGGTTAAATCGTATTGCAACGATGGAAAGACGTAACACAGTGCAAGCTGGTGCACAAAAAAGTGTTAGCAGCCGTACAATCCAGATTAATTTCCTCATTAGAGGGTCCTGAAATTATCTTCACACAAAGACATCTGCGACGGCTGTATATCAAAGGTCACAAATACAACTACATGCTCAATAAATTAACACTTTATATCCTGCTTAAGAGGGACATTGTTAACTGGACTGATTCACGTTGGTACATCCTGATGACTGGATACGAGCACAATACAAACACAAGGGAGGGAAGCATTATTCTTGCAGCAGGGAGATTATTGTCTGAGAGCAATTTTCGCATGGACTGAAATCGGGTCAGCTAGTACGTGTGACATTATAGTTAAAAGGATGTCCTTGACGGCTTTATATATGGCTTGTCTTTTTTGCACCTTCAGCAACCCATTGAAGACTTCCACCTTCATATAAGACATTTCACCAGATTACCACTCACGAAATATAACCGAATGGCTCGATGAGCTCTTCAGACGCATGCACCTAGTTCCCCATGTCACCTGTAGACAAATTTGATTCGTCCCAACCCTATCGAGTACATATCAGCATATACCCTCTTGAAAGATGTTCGACCCGCTGACGCCTCTCCAATGAATATGCATGAATGGTGGGAAGCTGTGTTGAGAGATAGTAGGTGCATATAGCTTTCGGACATTTCAAAAGTTTCTTTGAGTCATATCGCTAAGGCGAATAGTCACAGTCACCAGAACAAAATATGGTAATATATGTGTGAGGTATTCGCCCGTGGGTGATGCCTTACTTCTAAGTTATCTTCATGACCTAGAGGTGTGGGAGTGAATGAAGAACCAGGCGTTGCCATGATCTTAACCCTACAAGCGGTCTTCACGTAAAATTCTACCATTCTAGAGATGCTTCAAAAATGCACCGCACGTATTTTTTACCTTCAAGTATGACTCTCAAAAGCGGTTGAGCTGTATTTTTAAAAATACGGCTCAGAGCTTTTGAGAATCTTACTTGAAGGCAAAGAAAGCATCTCTAGATTGGCAGGAATTTACGTGCAGACCACTTGGAGGGTTAATATATCTTTATTAAGATCTTAACTTAAACGCTAAGAATGATATAATATTTATATTTTAACTTAGCGGATCTGAGGGGAGAAAACACACAATACGTATTACCAAATAAGAGCGACTTTAATCACTATATTCCCACCTATTCTTAATCTCTACTTATACACAAATCCTAATAGATAACAGAATTATCCTACCTTAATCTCTTGGTTAATAACAATCCTCTCCGATCCTAAATGTCTTTTCTTTATCTCACGTGGAATAGTATCCACCTTGACTTGATAGTTCTGTCACGGATAGCTTCACACTAGAATAACGGCTTACTTCTCTTCCTTCAGTTTATGCGCTTAAACTCAGACTAGCATAATCACTTCCCGATAGGTCATACGCCTACATTAAACTTCTGCTATTTAAAAGGTTCCTAATTTGCATACTCACGCTTCGCTTCTGGATTTGGTTGGAAAGAATTTGCCTTTTTCGACCTCAAAGAACCCAAGAGGAGTTTTTAGTAGAAAACGCGATGAGCCCGCGCGCGTCACATATGTGTATTATATATATGTATATAATAAAGTTTATTCAAGTGTCATTAAGTGGACGTAGTAGCTCAGGGGTTACGATTAAAAACTCGTGACTGACGTGTCGTGGGAGTCCGATTCCTTGTGTCACTAAAGTCCACCATGTAAGGGGGCTATGGCACGTTAAATCTAATGAGTCTCAAAAGTAATGGCGTGGTGTGGAAGTTTGCAAAGTGCATTTGTAGATTTATTGTCGTCCTCGTCACTTGATCGTAATTCAAAAGTAACGAGGTTCTTCACTAGCAGCCCTGGTATTGCTTGATAAAATGCGACGTTAATAAACTCTCACACTCAAATGCACACCGTCACCTGTTGCATTTATTGCTTCCTCAATTTACAATAAATTTACTGGGGGATTAGGCAACTAATGGGCGTTGGTGAGCCATTGGTGGGTAATAGTTAAATACCAGATGAGTTTATAATTTACATGAAAAAATAAAACAGCTGTGAGAGCTTTATTTACACTTATAAGCATCTGTAATACAAATAAACCCCTAAAAATGTCCAAAATGTTGCGGTTAATACAAAACACACTTCCCATTTCTTACCTACCGTACGAAATATTAAACAAGAAATTTCAAAAATATGGAAATAGTTTCTTTCCAAGTTTTTATGACATATGCGCATAATTCGAACGTTTTAGAGAAATAAAATGGACCATTGAACATGAATCGTGGATTGAAATTTATGACAGAAGCGGAAATTTTGGAAATAAAAAAACAAACATGTGTATGTCCTTCCCGTTAGGGTTTTGTGTGTTGAATAAAAATGATGACAGAGGGAAGATACCGGTATATATGAACTCAATTTTGGAACACGAGATTCGACTAACGGCTTATCCGGAATTTATGAAGGTGAATGTAACAATTATATTTTAAATTTTATGATCAGGATTGCTCGTATTTCTAGCATTCAGAACCTTTACTTTTTCAACTAGTAAAACATACAGTCACTCAAAAAAGTATTGCGACACTTGGCATTCATAACTGTTAATTCATTTATAAAAATATTTATCACATTAAAACAAAAACAAAATGAATTAAGAAATATTTTGACACTTGGTGTACAGTATACAAGGAAAATTTTATTAGTATTATGGAATTACAATTTTATCTAGCTTTTCAAATATAATTCAAGGTACACTGGAGTCAAAAAAGTATTGGGACACTTTTGAAATGAAAAATTTAACAAATATACAGCGCATCAACAGAATTTAATTTCCTACCACTTTCTTAGACTAGAAGTTTAAGCATAAAAGTTTCAACAAATAAGATTATTTATAGGAAAATTGACAAGAAACCAAGATAATTCTGGTGGGATTGCAAAATCCCGTAATAAGTCATTGGAAAGAAGGAAAATCAGTCCATGGAGGTAGCGAACACGGAAATTTTTCAAGGGGTCGAAAGTTCACCAATCTTGTATCAGGCTCCTTTTGATTTTTTCGATTTTCGGGAACAAAACACAGTAAAAAACTAATTATTGAATAAATAATTAGCATTAATTAATAAAATTAATCATTAATAACAAATACTTAATTAAATTTTACGTACTATATACTTAGAATTATAATCAATCGGAAAAGACTCAAGGGCTTTGGGGGGAGGGGGGTCCGGAACAACAGGACCCCCCTTGTGTGCGCCACTGGTTCATGCTACAGGAAAAATATTCAAATTGATAAGTCTCCTGTTTTTAACATCATTGACAGGTTCAAGAAAACAAATAGTGTTGAAAACAAGCAAAGAATCAGGGCGTCCGAAGACATTTAATTAACGTGAAGAGAGGTGGATTGTGAGACAAGTTACAGTACTAGTGCAGTAAAAATGACTTTGCAATGTAAAAGTAGGTTCGGAAAATCAATAAATCCTGAAACAGTCAGAAATGTTTTAAAAAAACATAAATATCATGGCAGAGTACCTTAAAGAAAGCCCTACATCAGCAAAGCAAATAGACAAGCTAGGTTGGCATTTGCTAAAGTGTATGTAAGGCAGCCAACAGAATATTGGGAAAATGTAATTTTTGTTGATGAAAGCAAGTATAACATTTTCGGATCAAAAAAGTTTGGCGGTTGATTGATTAATTAAATATTAACGTCACACTGTTCATCTACACGAGGGCTTTTGGCGATGGACCACGTAATTTTGAACCATGGCCAAGTGACATGAAAGACACCTGAGCTGGCCCCCCCCCCCCTCCTAAAAAAGTTTGCGGAAATCAAATACAGCAATACATGTCAAAAATTTATGGCCTACCATCAAATATGGAGAGGGTAACCAAATTTTCTGGGGCTGCATGGCAAGTTCTGATGTGTGTCGGGAACTTACATTTTATTGATGGTATAATGAATAAATATGTCTATCTTGACATTCTCAAGCGGATTTTAAGGCAAAGCGTGAGGATGCTGGGAATCTCAGGGCATTAATTTATACCAAGATAATGATCCAAAACATACTGAAGATATCTGTAAGTTATGGGTCCTCTACCACTGTCCTAGTATTAAGACTGCACAAAATATAGACCTTATTCCCATTGAAAATGTGGGGGATTATTTGCAGCGAAAACTATATGAGCACCAATTTCTAACAAGCAGGATTTAAGAAAATATTTGGTCAATAGTGGACCAAAGTCGATAGATCGTTTTGGGAAAAAGTGATCCAATCCATGTCAAATAGACTTAGAGAGGTCATAAAAAGCAAGGGTGGCCCAACAAGATATTAATTTCTAAGTTTGAATTGATTTTCTTAATTTATTGGGAAGTGTCCCAATACTTTTTTTGAGCACGTTTTTTAACTCTATTTTTTTTATTATCAATTTTAACCATAATTTCATAATGTATGAGTTTTGTTCAAAGTGTTATTATTTGTATTTACCAAAATATAACATTTGCTTCTTATTTTTGGTTTCATTTTCATGTTTAAGGAAAATATTAAGATAAAAATCTATGAAATGGTAGTGTGTCCCAATACTTTTTGAGTGACGGTATAATAGTGACGCGATTATGCACTGCATTAAATAGTAAGACAAATGTAATGAAAAAAACTTAACAATATCGTGAAAGATGCTACACCGCTGGCCCCGTAAATGCAATACCCTGTAGGAAGCATGCAAATAACATGAAATTTACAACATGCAATAGCGGAGGTGAGATATGCAAATGATTAGAATTTCAGCGCAGACACACATCACACGCGCCTGTGGTGCCACCTCAAAAAGCTATATAAGGTTTGGAGATTTCGACGATTTCAAGTTCGGCAATTATGTTTTTCTTGTGGTTTTTTCAAAAAACGATCAGTTATGTCTCGTAGAAAACAGCGATCAGCTTTTTATCAAGTATCCGAGATCAACAGAGGAAGGATAGTGGCCTACCGAGATTGTGGATTATCTTCCAGGTAAATCGGTTGTCGTGTTGGACGAAACCAAACAACTGTAATGCGGATATGTGACCTTTGCATACAGGAGGGTACGGCGGACCGATGGGGTCGATCGCATCCACCTCAAAGCACCATTTCACGCGAGGGCAGCCAAATTGTGCGCATAGCAGTGACGGATCGCTCAGTCACATCACGAACCATAACACAGCACATTGAGTCTCTAACGCTTCATTCAGTCTCTAACGCTTCATTCAGTGTCTGCGCGTATCATTCGACGCCGTTTACAGCAGAGTGGTCTGTCCGCAAGACGTCCATTGCTTGGTCTACCCTTGACGCAGAGCCACAGACATCTCCGCCGCCAATGGTGCGATGAAAGAATGGATGTGGGCGGTAAAATGGAATGAAGTTGTTTTTACTGACGAGTCACGCATCTGTCTGCACCACCACGATGGTCGGATTCGTGTCTGGAGACACCGTGGAGAGAGGATGCTGAACAGCTTCATTATGCACCGCCACAGTGGTCCTGCACTGGGTATTATGGTATGGGGTGGTATTGGATATCACTCTCACACTCCTCTAGTACCCATTGCCGGTACTTTAAACAGCCAGCGCTACATCTCTGAAGTGTTGGAGCCAGTTGTCCTTCCTTACCTTCAGGGCTTGACCACAGCCATATTTCAACAGGATAATGCGCGACCACACGTGGCACGCATTGTCCAAAGGTTCTTCGTCAATCACCAGATTGAATTGCTTCCTTGGCCGGCTCTCTCTCTGGATCTTTCGCCGTTAGAAAATATGTTATCCATGGTTGCTCAACGATTGACCCAGATTACGCCCCCAGCTGCCACACCAGATCAACTTTGGCAACGTGTGGAAGCTGCTTGGTCTGCTGTACCCCAAGAATACATCCAAAGTTTCTTTGAATCAATGCCGAGGTGTGTGGCAGCGGGGATTTCCAACAATGGCGGCTACTCTGGCTACTGATTCTGACAGGAACCACACTTCACAGAAGTCTATAAATTTAATCATTTGATACTTGGTCAACATGTTATCTACAAAATAAATTTTGCTGTGCTATCTCTGTCTTTCTTGTACGGTGGCCAGCAGTGTATTTTTAGTAGAAGCATTGTATTAGTATGATCATTCCGTGCACTATTCAACTAAAATTATATTTCTCTTAAAATATGATTTTTCGGCCTCTCTGTAGTGTGTATTATAATTTCGATGAAATATTTCTAAATGCTTTAAAAAGTTGTTTTGCAACATAAGAATTTATAACTAAATGGTGAAATATCTGTTTTCTAGAAATCCTCAAAACACTTCTCCATCAGTCTGTTGATTGACAATAAATTTGTCGATACTCAAAATCTTAACCTTTTGTACTAAAGTGTGGATTTGGTTTGATCGCAATTTACAGCACACTTTGATGCAACACGACGGCTGTTGGCGACACAACTCGTAATTCTAAACTATGGTAAGGTAACGAGGACGGCACCTGCGCTGGCACTCAATTCTCCTAAATTCCATACCATTCTAACGGGAAGGCATATTCACATCCTGGCATGTACATGATGTACTTGAAAACATAATTCATCGGATTACATGACCTTTTCCAGTCATCTACAGTCCAATTCTTGTGCTCCTTTGAGAAACCTGTTTTTTTTCAAGGCCAACTGTAGAGGCTTTCCAACAGGGCGTCGGCTACCATAGGCTGTAGGTGGTAAAGTGTTCCTTTGCAGTTGTTCATGGATTCCCTGCAATTTGAATTACGGTGGCTCTTCTGTTTGACTGGGCATCTGTCGCAGCTGCTTGTTAGGACCACAAGCCTGACATCGAGACCAGATTATCTGCTGGAGAATAGCTCACCTCTGTAGACATGAATAGTTGCTACACTCAAACACTTCACAAGTGCAGTTGTGAGCTTTTTTTGGTTCCGACGCGCTTTGAGCACCTTCAAGCACAGCTAAATCACGTTTTTCCCTATTTCTTCACAAGAAACACAATTCTATTGAAGCTTCACTATCCCTGTATACCCTATTAACCACTATTTTGTATTCTAGCAGACACTATATGGATTTATAGATGATCTCCGTTTCAGTGTCAACCGGTCATAATCGTCGCCCATCCGGAATAGTGGTTAGTGACCCTGACTGCTGTTCCGTAGGGCCTGGGTTCGAATCCCGGTGAAGACATGGATATTTGTAAATGTATAGGGTCTTTGCGGCATGGGGTACTCTAAACAGCCGTCGAGCCGCAAGTCCTCTCGCGAGATTGGTGGCAGGTGATGATAGGTGGGAGACCCCTGACCCTCTCAAAAAAAGTGTATTCCTAAGACTTGGGGTGGAACCGAGCAAAATCGTACTGTCACCTGTATGGTGTTCAAGGCTACGGCCAACGACAGGCGTACATCTAGCCCCTTACCATGATGAATTTTGTGGGTATGATCTGAGACTGTCGAGATCAGGTGGCATAAGAAGCAATAACATAGTTTGGTATTTCAGTGTATATTGATCTTAGTTTTAAGTTAATTACAATGGATAAAAAAACCATATAGTGTATTTAAACTTAGCGTACTAGCACATAAGATCATATTCGAAACGAAGTACTCTTCGGATTTGTTCTTTTGTGTTTAGCCTCCGCCAATAAAATCATCCCATCCCATAGTTAATTTCCTCGCGTGATTTGAATTCTTAGCTTCTCTCTCACTCCCTCTCTATGTTTTAATTGATTCCCTTTTGATGTCGCCGCTCATGATTTCCCTCCATCTGGGGCTTAAAATCCCTCCAGTGTGCGCAGGGAACTGAACAAAATCGAGGTAAAGTCCAAAGTGATTACAATTCGCTTTTAAAAGGCGCCCTTAAATGGATTATTTTTCTTTTCTGGAAACAGTGAATCGATTTATTCATGTTCCTTTTTAGAAATATTAGGTTCCAAATGAATAATCAATTCACAATAATCAATCTCGCAATGTGTGAAACGAATTCGAACAATTATTATTTACACTCTGAGTAAACAATAAAAAAACCCTTTTACATTCCTCATTGATGTTTAGGAACAAAAATTTAAATGGGTCGTAAATGTAAGATTTTCATCAATCTAGATTTCAAATACTGAAACTTAGAAACGCTTTTTCGTTTAATCATGAGTCTAACCACATTAGAAACTGAATTGACTCATCAGCACTTAATCTCGCAATTTTTATGAATTATAGAATAATTTTTGTTCTGAGGGTCAAATATTCAACCGAAAGTTTCCAAACCACGGTGTCTCCAGACACGAATCCGACCATCGTGGTGGTGCAGACAGATGCGTGACTCGTCAGTAAAGACAACTTCATTCCATTCTGCCACCCACATCCTTCTTTCATCGCTCCATTGGCGGCGGAGACGTCTGTGGCTCTGCGTCAAGGGTAGACCAATCAATGGATGTCTTGCGGACAAACCACTCTACTGTAAATGGCGTCGAATGGTACGTGTTGACACTGAATGATGCGTTACAGACTCAATGGGCTGTGCTATGGTTCGTGATGTGACTGAGCGATCCGTCACTTCCATGCGCACAATTTGCCTGTCCTCACGTGAAGTGGTGCACTGAGGCGGATGCGATCGACCCCGTCGGTCCGTCGTACCCTCCTGCAGCCAACGGTCACATATCCACATTACAGTTGTTTGGTTTCGTCCAACACGACTACCGATTTCCTGAAAGTTAATCCACAATCTCGGTAGGCCACTATCCTTCTTCTCTCGAACTCGGATACTTGATCAAAAACTGATCGCTGTTTTCTACGAGACATAACTGATCGTTTTATGAAAAAACCACAAGAAAAACACAATTGCCGAACTTGAAATCGTCGAAATCTCCAAGCCTTAAATAGCGTTTTGACGTGGCGCCGCAGGAACGCGTGATGTGTGTCTGCGCTGAAATTCTAATCATTTGCATATCGCACCTCCGCTAATGCATGTTGTAAATTTCATGTTAATTGCATGCTTCCTTCAGGTTGTTGCATTTATGGTGGCCAGCAGTGTAGTATATAAAGCATCATAACAAAATAAGTTTATCCATCGGACAGCGAACCCATTTTTGAAGGAATCGCAAAGACAGTAAATATTATTTTTAAAAAAAAATTTTTTATCTTTTAAAAATAGGAAACAGGTGGACATGTTAATTTAAGAATTGTGTAACATAACGTAAGCATATAACATTATAATTATGGGGAATGGAGTGAGTATTTCTTAACATATTGATAATCCTACTATTTGATCCTAACTCTCTACTAGTCTTTTTGAAAGGTCGCGGTCGTCGAAGGGTCAAGAACTCCATTTCTTTTGGTCAATTCGTGGGTCCCAGTGCCACCAAAAATTCCAGATCTAGAGAGGCATTTCTTATCTGTGGAGGTTGACCGCTGGTGAGTGGCAAAAGTCTCATGTGTCGCTCCTCTTTACTTAACCACTGATTTTTGAAGTGCAGCTTTCATCAACCCACCCCTTATTACAAAAGAGTCTTTTGGACGACAGAGATGAAAAGGATCACACACATTCCAATAAGGAATTCTTTCTGCTGAGGTGTCAGTCCAATTCAAGGTATTATATTAGGCTTTTAATCAATAGGATTAATATAAAGGGATATTTTATTTGTAATCCTATTCAACAAGGTATGGAGGATTTGGATTTATACAGAGATTATTTCATTATAAGTATACAAGATTATTATATTTGCTAGCTGGGTGGCTTAGTTGGTTTGTCGTTGGCCTTCTGAACCAAGGTTGTGGGTTCGACCCCAGCCCAAGTCGGTGGATTTTCAGGATGCAGAAAATCGACAGTGGCCATGTTGTATGATAATACGGCATGAAAAAGATTCCTTGAGTGTCCATTTGGCTTGTTTGCTCTCGGCAAAAATTAAATTCCTAAGTACAAATTTCGCATCGGCAGAACTCGGATGCCTCCCTCTGGAGAAGAAATTGGGCGTCCAAATTACTTGCGGTAATTGGTATCGACTAAATGGTGCCACTCTAAAAGTTGATACCAGCTCCTGGGGAATGTACTTGGTGTGCAAAGGTGGAAATTCTTATACGCAGCCACATTAGAGGGGAAAAAAGTTTATCAACTTGGGTTGCTTGTGGAGGAAGAGAGGGTGAAATGAATCCCAATCGCATTGTAATTTATTTTAAATGTTTAAAATGATCTGAAATACTAACATTTTTTTTTTCACTTCCAAGCTTGTGGGGCTATGGAACAAACTAAACTCGTACCTTAAACAATGATTTTTTTGCTACACTGTATACGAGGAATGGCTCTGCTAAAACCCGCTTTTTACTTATTCCTCCGTATTTTTATGGTTCAGTCCGTTGCGCTTAGTGCCATGTTATGTTCGAATAAAATCCACACGTGTCGTATTTACGAAGAATGTTTGGCCATTCACATTTTACAAAAGATTCAACTCAGAAAGAACGATTTACACGCAGGCCCATTCCATCACTTTCACTTCATTTCAACTGAAGTGCGTCATTTTTTTGGAGGAGATAAAAAAAAAAAACGTTGAAATGATTTCTAGGCTTAACGACTTCGACCTGAAAGGTTTGTTGCAGCGTTAGGAAGGTGAGAAAAGTCAAACATTGGCTTCTGAAGATAACATTTCGGCTGTAAATTTGCTTTTAGAGGTACTTAACATCACGAAGTTATGACTTTTAGCTGAAAGAAGCGCAATTTGGGAAAGGCAATTTTGCAATCGACGCAGTAACGAGGTATTCCCATCAGACAAGACAACTTTAAAAATACGGAAAAGGTTTCGGTTGGGTCGTTAAAAATCGATTTTAAAGTTTATAAACTATGTTACCATTATGAGAACGATATGAGGTGAAAACAAATTTCAAGTGTTCCGTTGTTTTTCAAACAATCTAACTGTTAGAATCATTTCGGTTTCATGCCACTCTAGAACAGGATTGTTAACGTAACTCCCGAGAAACTTGTTTCATTTCATAATTTGGGGGTATTTTAAAATGACTGTAGTTCTATGGTAAATGTATATATAGTGCATTTGTCTTTAAAATTTCAAAAATTAAGATCTTTTTGGACTCAAAAGCCCTTGAGGTATTTTTAACTTTTACCCTTTATCTACCGACGGTACTTATAAGTACCACTCACTTTAAAATTGCAAAGAATAACCATTTTTACGAATACTCTGACGATACTCAGCAGGAATATTCTTTGAAATCCACTCTTCCAAGATATATTGCAACACGGGTTCTATGGTGATTATTTTAGTGGGGAAGGCGAATAGAGTTTTATAGCCGAAATTGCGTTTTCAGCGGATTGTGAAGATTATCATTTTTGTCCCGAAAAAATAGTTGATGTCAAAATTTGTCTTATTTTTTTTGTATCATAACGAAGACCTTAGAAAACGATTTGACTATTTATTTAAAGTGAACAGTGTATATAATTAATTTTACAGTTGAATATCTTTAATTAATTAATTAGCTCTAACGGATTAAATATTCCAAAGTTGAGTATTTTTTTTATGTGTATAAAGATATTGTATGAAAAGATCTGCAGTAGATCATAATGCGGTAGATAAAGGGTTAGAAAATTTCAAAAAGTACAAAAGAAAAGAGTAACGAGTTTTTGGTGAAAAAAAAATATACTGATTATATTTATTTACACCACATTAGGGGGATACAAGGCCATCGGCTGCAAACCTCGTGGTTTTGAACCTTTGTCTAAAATCATGAGAGTATATATCACATAACGATCAAGTTATTAATGAGTCAAGTAACGAAAGACACATCTGAACTGGAACTACTCTGTTCAAACTTGCTCACCACGTTATTGGGAGGATTTCGAAACATCTTTCTAAATGGCACCAGAATATATGAGCATAAAACGTTGGCAATTATTAGCATAAAGCAGCGATACTCAACCTGCAGCCCGCGGGCAGCATGCGGCTCACCAGACCTTTTTAAGTGGCCCGGTCAAGGTCCATTGCTGTGAGAGTTCATTTATTTATGAAAATTTAGCGGGAAATTCTTTGTTAAGAAATAAAATATATCAATTTTGCTTTTTGCTGTCGATGTCGTATGGGGGCGAATTGATATTTTTTTCTTTTTTTTTAGTGATAATAGACTACAGGGAAGTAGCGGCCATTTTATGATTGGAACTAATTTTTAACTATCTTTCATATCTTGTAAGCGAAAAATATTCGAAGAAAATATGTCGTTTTATGACTTTTGGGAAGTTAACTATTTTGTTGTGAAAAACAAGCATGGATCAGTAATTGTTTGATTTGTCACGAAAGTGTTGTATTTAAAAATACCAATAAACAGGAATCGTTCAATATTTTTCCTCGAAAATCTCTTTCAAGGGGTGATAAATAAAATTTCTTAAATAATCAGTGGCAATGTCACAGTGGTAACAAATTCGCACCTATGAAATTTTTTATATTATTGGTAATCATACGAAACAGTTTATTGATGCAGAAATTGTGAAGCAGTGATTCTTATATAGTTCTAGTTTCGAAAAATTCAGTGACAAAAATAAATAATATAAAAAATAACAAAAAAAGCAAAATAAGAGTTTTAATATTTTGATCAATTTTCAATATTTTAAATTTTCTATGATATCCTGGCCATAAAGCATTTCTCCCCCCCCCCTCCATTAATCCTCATATTGCGGCCCGCGTGAAATAGTCAACATATGTCTGGGGCCCGGCAGAAAAAGAGGTTGAGTACCCCTGGCATAAAGAGTTGCATTGGGTGATTTTGACTGTATTCGATACTGTATTTACTGGAATCTAAGCCGTACCATTTTTCCAGTGTTAATGCTACTGAAAATCGGGTGCGGCTTAGAATCGAAGGAAAAGCTTTTGTTGGATGGAAGAAATTGACTTTCAAAAGGAAAAATGTAACCATCCACTTGTATCGATGGCTTATCCTGTTCCGCAGTTGATCTCCAGTATTCAGTCTATCCTAAACATCAAACATTTCGGTAAAAGCATCCCGACGAGTTCACAATGCCGCATGTATGAAAAGGGAGGAAATTTAACATGCAGAAAAAAACGGTTACAGAGTAGCGGTCACTGAAAATTTGACACAGACGAAACAAATAGTGTCGATGGCGTAAGCAAAATGTTATTAGTTTTGCTTTTAAATGTTTATCAGTCTCTAATAATTATTTTACATTCTTAAATAATACATTACTTAAAAAAATGAAAACAAATGCATTTGAGGGCATGGAAGACGACACCGTGTAGCAAAATGGTGACTTCGGCACCAATTCCTAAGTCAGCTGTGACAAATGGGAGTAAAAGAATCATTTTCGAAACTTGATACTGACGATAAGAAAAATTATAGGTTCATGTATGTATTTGAAAGTTTTTAATACTAGTCAAATTAATTATTAACTTATTTCTCATTAAAGTTGTTTTTTTTTTAATTTCACAAGTATCAGATATCGATAAACCCTTTACACAATTTTTTTTAAAATTTTTTTCTCAAAAACGCGTAGAAAATTGGGGGTGTAGCTTAGAATCGATGATCATATTTTTTCACACAAACATTTTGAGATTTCGAGGTACAGCTTAAAATCAATGGCGGCTTAGGTTTGAGCAATTACGGTATATATAAGTGTGGAAATCGTGATTTTGAAAAAACTGTTGTTTTTAGTTATCTCAGTGGTGAAATTCAAACTTTTAGCTGGTGTTTTCAGAAAAGATGACTGGAAAATGTCATGACAACGTGATATTCCGTAACCCACGGCGTGACGTATTGTCAGGAGACTGGAATCCGAGTAAATATAAAGAACTGTAATGGTCGATGTTGGTGGCAAAAAGTGTCGCTGGAAGACTGTGGAATCAATGCCAAGATACAGGTCATGCTTGACGTTGGCCAGGGCAAGGTCGTCTACATGTTAACACAGCAAATAAGGACTAATATATCCTGTTAACCACACGTTGAGACTAAACATATTCAAAGACATTTTATTCTGCCAACAGAATGATAAGTTTCAAACCAAACAAGGCAAAATAGGCTCCATGCTGGTTGTGCCCTAGGGACAATGGTGTGTATTCCGTTGACCGCAAGACAACCCGAAGAAAATAGCTTTTCTCAACATCGAGATTGGAGTCAAGTGCTGCTTACAGACGAGTCCCGATTCGGTTTAGAGTGAAATAGCAGGCGTGTTTCGGTATGGTGAGAAAGAGGAATTCAAAATAATTCTTTATTCGTTCAGGAAAGATAACACTTCAGACGAGGTGGTATGGGATGGGATTATCGCAGGAGGACGTACTGACATGCATGTTATTCGTAATGGCAATTTAACGGCTGAAAGGAATGCAAACGAGACCCTGAGAACCTATGTCATGCCTTACGCTGCAGCCAGTAGTGGCTTCTTTCTTTAAATGCAAGATAATGCCAGACGGGCCACTGTTCGTCTCATGGAGAACGTTCTTGAAGCTGAAAAAAATACAGTGTATGGAGGAATAACATGTTCTCCTGATCTTATTCCGATCGAGCGTGTTCTGGACAAACTCGGACGACGCGCAAGACTAAGGTCTCTTGTTACTTGCCGAACAGAAAGATCGGACTTCGTCAAGAATGGAACAGGATCTCACATGTAACCTCATCGCATTCATGCAAAACAAGTGGGAGGCAGTTTGGTGTGGGGGGGGAGTGTAACACACCGTACTAAATATATCCTGTATTATTACCAAACAATGTCTTTGTCATTTACATAAAACCAAATTTTTCCCTGAAACATCATTTCATGTTCTTTACGCTATTCTAAAGAAATAAATTTCCCACACAATTGATTTTTTTTTTCTTTCTTTTTTTTTTTTGCTTCTTGTCTCTGTTGTATTTTATTGCACCTGTATTCTCCATTCCTCTATCGCGCAATGGTTTTTTCATTTATTTGCTTGCTCCCGTAAGTGTTTGGGGCAGTGTACTTTGATAAAATAACGTCATTTATTGTACAAAAATAAATCAAAATTTCTCAATGGAATTATTTTGGAACGAATCTCCTATGTTCATTTGAACATTTTCTCCAGATACATACGCATTCTAAATTTCTAAAAATATACATTTAAGCATTTACTTGGATAAATATACAAAGTAAATTCTGGAGCAAAATCGTTAGCTGCATTCAAAAGTATATAATTCAGTTCATTTCATCATGAACAAAATAATAAATATTTTTTTCTCGTCATTTAATTTTCTTTCACGAACTTTAAAATTTTGTGAATATTCTGCGTTATGAAGTTTTAAAACATTGAAAGAATAAAATATTCAGAAGCTTCTACAATATAATTTAATTAATAAGTTTTACCGTGTCCTGAATTCACTTTAGTTAACTTAGGGCAAAAGGGAGGGGGACGGTGCATCAATGGTGCACACTATTTTGAATATCTTTTTTATTACCTTTGAAATTTTTTTTACGGTACAGTGTGCAAATCAGATGTCCTTCATTGTTAAGTGACGGTTAAAGTCGTTGCCATGGTTACTTACCTTTTTAAAACTTCTTTCACTGTATTTTATGTGGGGGATTGGGTACTTCAAGAGTCATTAAAGCTTTAATGAGGACTTTTTTTAAACTTAAAAAGAGAACAGGAATAAAATATCGGATCGCGTTTAAAGTGTGAAAACGTTTTCAGATTAACAATCAGCAAGTTAAATTTAAGATCGAAGTTTGTAGAAAAGTATTCTTATCGTAGTTCTATTATATCATATGTATTGAGAACAAGTTTTAAAATCTAATATTAAAAAATAATAATGTGGAAAGAGCTATGGTATTTGGATATTTGATCCTTACAATGATTTTAGGTACTGATTCTTATTCATATGTTTGTATTTTATTCATGCTTCTAAAATCTTTTAATGTTAAAAAAATTAATAATAATTTCAGACGGAAATTTTCTAGTTAAACCTGTGCTATCATTTGTATTATTCAAAACCGTCAGGTTTTTGAAACATTGTATACCAAATCATTGAAATCAGTAAGCCAGGACTAAGACAAAAATTTATATTATTTTTTTTTCTTTCTTGCTTTGATATCGATTGTTTATTACGCCCCATTTCAAAGTAACTCAAGTTTTATTTCGGACGAACCTCCTTATGGCCGCGGTAGCCGAGTGGTATAGGTATCTGACCATGGCTTGCCTTGTCACGAGTTCGAGCCCAGTACCACTAAAGATCCGCCGTGTAGGGCAGCGATGCACGTTAAATCTGTCGAGAGTTGGTGTGGTGTGGTAGTTAGGAGAGGGGGTGCCAGCTCAGGTGTCGTCCACGTCACTTGACCATGGTTCAAAATTACGTGGTCCGTCGCCAAAAGCCCTCGTGTAGCTGAAGAGTGCGACGTTAATATTTAATCAATCAATCAATCAATTAGGACGAACCTCCTTTTCTTGAACAATGATCAAGAAACGAGGGTAACACCTTAGATGGCATCGAAAATTTCATGCTTCCATAAAGTGGGGATCGAAACTAGATCGTTTGGGAAGCTAGGACTCAAATAAAATGCCGACCCATAGCCACTCTTGAAGCTTTTCGTTCGTACTTACGCAAAAGCCACGCCTCTCACGCTAAATAGATAACTGAATTGAAGATTATTATTAGCATATATTTAATTTCTAAAAATATATTCCAGGCCACCCTATATTTTAGGAGATTAAAATTTATTGAAACATTCAAACATTAAACCCGATTCGCATAAATGCCCTTAGTATCTCTGTGTGTATCATAATTCCTAATTTTATTAATAAAAAACTTGAAAATCATATATAAAAGGAAAGCTGCACTGTTTGAAAAAAAACTTCAACGGTATAGGAAAACAATACATTTTCAGAACGAGAATGAGAGAACGATGAATGAGATTTCCATCTAAAAAACAATAAAGATATTAGTTAAAATGTTTATTTTACAGAATAAGAGTTTTCCTATTCAACCGGGAAAATTTAAGTGCATACGTTATTAGCATTGAAATACATAAAACTAAACGTTTTCACAGAAATTGGAATAAAATGATTACAAAAAAAACCAAGGTATTTTTTCTTCTGTAAACAAGCTTAACTAAGCACAATTAAAAAAAAAGATACTAATTATTAATTTTTTTTATTCAACAGAGAAGGGTTCCATTGTCAAACTTCAAAACAATAACTAACGTATATTGCTGTTCGGTTTCATTTCATGTTAGGCCAAGGTGTCTACTTGGAATAATCACGAAGTCTGTTACAAATAACCCCGACAGTTTTTAATACGCGCATTTGCTCTGTAAAATAGTATAAGGGTTTGAATCCAGATTCGACGAACAGTTTGACTTCAAACAGAATTTTATTTCATAATAATTAGTCTGAACTAGAACACCCCAAATTAAAATTCATGACTAAAACAATTTATTCATCCATATCTCCAGGCAACATCATCCAAAGCATTCTCTCTTTCTTGCGTACTTTGTGTCCCTGCTCCAAGCAGGCTGACTCGAATGGGCGACCGTTTTGAGTCTCGCCACTTACTCTCGGTTCATTTCACATTCAGGCTTATGACAAGGTAATTGTGCAAATATCGAAATCCAGGACGCAAACCGTTATAATTACGGTAATTGCAGTTGTTCGAGTTCCCTTTGGCTTTCAAAGCGCAATTAATTCCCCATGAAATCAGAGTTTAAAATGAATCCGATGCTGTGTGTGTGGAGCGCATTGAATTAGCAAGAATTAAATATTGTGAGTTTTAAGTAAAATAGAATTTTGAAATCCATTCCAAATATGGGATTTGATTTCGTGTCTCTCTCATGCATTTATCTGGGAATTTATTCTAACTCGTTAACTTAAAGTAAACAAAAGAATAATTATATTTTTCTTGAAAGCTTCCCTTTTACTAAGTAGCTTTTTAAGATATGTTTTAAAATAATTGCACTTTGGAACGAAAATGTACAAAATCGAAATGAAACCAAGATGCATGATTCTAAAATATAAACTGAGTATTGTATACGCTATTTCGTGTATTAAACAAAACTAAACTAAACTCGGTGGCGCAAAAACCCATGGAGGCCTAGGCCACTGTGCCCATCTCAGTACTAGTGGCCTTGGGCGTTGAGGTGCATGAATATATGTTCCGATGAGATGGTCAGTCTGACCCGAAACCCCCCAGTGTTTAGTCCCCAAGCAAACTTGGTACTCATTTATCGACCCATTGAAGGGATGAAAGACTGAGTCAACCTGCCCATCCCGGGGATAGAACCCTTCTATCTGTGGTGTGGAAGCACAATACGCTCGACCACTGGGCTCCCCACTCCATGTGTGCGTGTGTGTGTGTATTACAACAGAAAAAAATATTTTATCCATATGAGTCAATTTTATTTTTTGTTATACAGTTTGAGACTATCTTCATATCTTGAAGAATTAAATTTCAACAAAATAATACGAATATTCAAAGGCGTAAAGGGTCTTTCATTGAAAAATATTTGAGATAAATAAAATGTCTCCGACCTTTATTTTAGTTGCATAATTAAATTCCCGACTCCACTTGTATCATGCTTAGATGTCGTTCTCGTCCCGACCCCATGGTTCAAAATTAAGAACACTTGTTTATAAAAGTCGTCCTCAGAATAGACTTTGTAATTTTAATTCTCAGTCAAAGGACGACGATAATATATTCTGGTGCCTCACTCTCCACACCACGTGAGGGATCGTATTAGACTTGAACCCCATAAGGCTACGAAAGATCCACCGTGTAATGGGGCTGTCGAGGTTCAAAGTCATTTCTTTGGCGTGGTGGGGTAGTTTTCAGAAGGGTGACAGCTTAGATGTCACCCTCATCACTTGACCTTAGCCTGAAATTACCACATCGATAAAGTGTTGCTTTACTAGAAAACGACGCTAATAACACTCTTTCACTTTAAACTAAAGCGCCGATCAGCATTTTTTTACAAAATATTTAAAACGTATATTCTTTGATTGTGTGCGTTTCCAGAAATAACTCAAAGTTTGCAGATATCGATTGATATATTGTTCATCAACGTCTCTTTTATAAGCAACCTAATGGTTATGGGTAAAGTATCTCCTACTTTTTAGGGGACGGTTAAGTGACAAGGACGACATCCGCGAGCTGGAGCCTTACTTTCCTAACTTCCCTCCTACGCCAAAGAAATGACAGACTTAACATGCAACAACTGCATCACACCGTTAGTCTTCGAAGAAATTCGATTTTAAACGTGGCTCGAACGAATAAGTTCGTGATCGCGACCACTTGATTACTACAGTCATTTAAAAACATCGATTGTAATAGCTCTTTAAAAGAACTCTAAAATACAACAAACAGGAACTCATCACAACTTCAGCTCACTAAATCGAGTACTAAATTGCTGAATTCCAAAATTCAATCATGGGGAGCTATCCATTACCTAACCTTTAAAGCAGTCTTTTTCTGTTCGATTATTTCACAGTATTATTTTTTCTCCGTTCTCTCCTCTTCCGAACAGAAGAGAAAAAAAAAAAACCCCAAAAAATCGTTTTACAGTCAAAGAACAATGAATCAACATCCCTCACCATTTCTTTGTTCTGGAAGTTTCACTCGCTACCCTCTTCTTCTGGCAATGTGTTAACCTACTTTATGAAAGACCTCCGATCCCTCCACCATTCCAGAATTCGTCTGCGATTCGCTCGTTCCACCCTGTCCATCGCGGCCGATCGAAACCTTTCTCCTCCACCGCCTTCCTATAACTTCATTTTTTATTTTTGTTAAGTTTTCTGAAATAAATGGGTTCAACGGTTTCCGTTTAGATTCGAGAAATCGAACGGGGGGAGGGGGCACTTCAGCTACTGTGCACCCGAACTTCGGTAAAATAATTTCCTGTTTACGTTTCATACAGTAAATCACGGTTGAATTTTACACTGTTGAGAGAAAGATAAGAAATTGGAATTCTCAGTGCTCCTCCGCAGAGAGCGTTCTTTAAAAAATAGGCATTTTAGACGAAAATTGGAGACACATTCCTTACAACGATGTCCCGTGAGACTGACCAATACCTATTGTGGCGTTGCTTGTATAGCAGAGTTGTATTGTACAGAAAAAATGTCCAATAGACCGCATCAAAACAACTCGCACTTTGCTTAGAGATTTGAAAATCTGTTTGGTAAGCTGCTTTCGTCACATCTATTTCAAATTTAGAAATAAAAATCCATTTTTTTGTTTTGTTTCGTGAATGCTTATTCTACTTCTATTAATTTTGAATTATTGGAATCCTTTAAAAGTAATATGTCTCATAACTCTTATGGTCGATAGATCCATTATATTTATTAACGTCGCACATAATGGCACCAGGCGGAGTAGTGGAGACGAACCTAGTCATTTTGACCCATAATAAACAACAACATCTGAAATGTCATACCATTCTTCAAACTTCCACGCCAACTCAAGGACTTTGAGCCTCTGCTGATACAACGAGCATCCCCTATTTCATTTTTTAAAATAATTTGAGTTGCTAAATCTCTGTTTAGTAACATAATACGAATTATATTTATTTCGAATAATTTAAATAGTGGTGCGATAGAAATATTCACAACGAAGGGTCTAATATATATTCAAAAGTATTTTACGCTCATATCCATAACTTAAGGATAATACAAGTTCAGGGGAAAAAACAGTCAAAATCAAAACAAATGTGACTTATTTGTCAAGCCTTTTTATTAAACAAAAAATAAAGCCCTAAAAAGATGCTAAACATTTGATACATTGAAAAAAATTGCGATTATTGCTCCCTGAAGCAAATTACAAAAAAAAAAAAACATAGTTACGAAAATCAGTATTACATACTTGGTACGATGGTTAATACATAGTATATATGTCAGACAGTCCGTACAACGCCTAGGCATGCTGAATATCAAATTATCGATCTGAATTTGAGGAGTATTACACCATTCATCAAGCAATGCTCTCCGAAGTTCCGGTTGACATGTAGGAGGTGGCTGCAACTCGTCGGCCAAGTGTGTCCTACACATGCTCTACTGGATTCGTATCCGGCTGTTCAGCCCATATGGGTGATATCCTCTGATTGAGGGCATTCGCTTACGATGTTTGCAGGATGAGGATGGGCATTGTCATCCACAAACACAAATAAATTCTGCGCCCTTGGCGCCCCGAAACAAACGTACATATTGTTCCAAAATGAAATCCCGATAGATTTGGCCTGTCATGGTTTCAATCTGAAAATGCAGTTCAGTTCTGGAAACCAAAATAATTCCTCCCCCACCCCCAAACGAGCAGTCCTACACCACCAAAATGGTGTCGTTCAATAATGTTCTCTTGGTGGTAACAGGGAGCGGGCACTCTGCCTGTGAAAGTCCGGTGAGAATCAGACTGCAAGCTAAACCTGGACTCCTCGGAAAACATCGCAGAAGCCCACTGTTGCGGTGTCCACAATGCATGCTCTCTACTGCGGGCTAACTGCAGGCGACAGTGAGTTGCAGTAAGTGGAACGCATGTGTCAGGTCTATACGAGCCTATAGACCCATCTGCTCTAAGCGTCTGTATACGGTCTGCCTTGAAACTGTCGCACCAGTAGCTGAAGAGAGTTGACGAGACAGGTCTAATGCCGTTTGTTTCTTTTGGCAGTAACTGCCAGATAACGGTCCTTATTTGTCGTTGCAACTCGGGGGGCGACCTGTGCTGTAACGTCTACTCCCATTACCATTATCTTGGAATCGTTGCGAAAGCCTGAAGATGACCCTCTGGGCTATTCCAAGTTCCTCGGATACTTCCAGCTGGGTTCGCCCCCATTCCAGACGGCCGATAATTCTACCACGTAAAAATTCATCCAAATGTATCATTTGTGTTATAACTATGCGATGACTGCGCTGAAAGGCTTACAAAGCGCTTGCGAACAATCTTACTTCTTCGCCTGTATTCCTTATATATTCCTCTCTTACACTCTCGTCATTGTGACATACTATCGGTGTCATCTGGTGGCTTCAAACAATTTACATATGATTCTTGAAGATGTGTTTAGTCATTTTCAGGGTGATATATTTTAGAGTTCGATTTCCGCGGGACTCTGAATTATCCTTAATTTATGGATATGAGTTTAGTTATCAGCATCATCCATTCGATTAACTTCAGTGTCAAGTGTTGTAAATATCAGAATAGAACTTTGAAGTGGCTTAGTATTTTCTACAGAATTATGCTTATTATTAAACAAACAATAATTTAAATCAATAGATAAATCTCGTAGCTTCCATATAATTATTAAAAAAGAACACACAGTAATAAAGATATGCTTCCGAATTTTATCTTAAAGATGTATTATCAATTTAATAAATGATTCGTTTTAAAGAACTCTTTTATGTTATCTTACATATTACTTCTTAACACAGTCTTTTCTTACGTATTTCTAACACTATTTTAGTTCGGGAACTCGTGTCCTATCTGTCGAATTGTCTGTTGGAATCTGGATGGCTACTAAGTACCACTTTATAGAAGGGCAAATGTACGTTAAATCGTTTGAGGTTTAGAGTATTTTCATGTGAAATGACATGTGTATGTTTGGAGACAGGTGTCATCCTCGTCACTGGAGTGGGATTGGAAATGACGAAACCCGTCACCAAAAGCTCTCGCGTTGCTTTGAAAAGCTACGTGAGTAAAATAATAGACTCGAAGAAGAAAGCCATTGACTGGTATTCGATTTATTTATTTTAATATTAAAAAAATATCTTAAATAAAAAGAAATGTTTCAAAAATTGTTAAATGAATTTCGTAAGTGGTAAATTTCGGGGTTTTTTTGTTCGCTTTATTTTAATTGATGCATTCAAGCTTGTTAAAAAAGTACAAAACTGTTTTTTCCCAATATCTTATTACAAATGATGTAAAAATAGAGATAAACCAAAATATAAAGGACACAGAGGAATAATGAATGTGTACAAAGAGTTAGTTTCTATTTCTCTCCGCGTGATGGGTACTGTTTGATAAGAATTTGAAGCTTTTCATACTCTGAGACATCTTTCCTGTTATTGCAAAAAAAAGTATTCCTTTCGAATGTTGGTAATAGCTTTTTAGATTTTGTGGCAATGTCCCGATGCTAAAATTTTATTTTTACTTGAATAATGGTGGTTTCAAGGAATCCCTATAAATATGATTCCTCTCTACTTAATCCTAGTTCGAAATCAATCCTATTAATAGTTATAAACATGTGAAAAACATTTTTGTAATCACCGATAATAAACGTAATGCGATTTTTTATAAAAAAATTGACAGAATATTTAGTAAAAGAGCATCCCTTTTAAAGGCAATTAACCTCTTCATTCAAAATGAACAAATCATTGCAATACTTATAATTATTTGTTTGTTTTTGAATGCTGGTGAGAGTAACATTTTACAAAAGTATTGAAAAAGGGATTTTATTTGAAAAAAGTTTTCAAAAGTCTATAATTTAACTATCAGAATTATGAAATTTTTCTTGGAAGAGAGAAAAAAACTTTACTGTGTCTCTTAACGCCCACTTCATAACCAAACCAGTATTCCGGTAAAAAGTTTCGTAGAGGACGAATTTCTTTTTCAACATTGTTTGCTATTTAATACTCTTAAAAAAAAAAATCACTGTTTTAATAGTTTATTACGAAACTTGTGAATGTTTTGATAGTATTCTTAGGCTAATGACCGTCGTCCTTTCTTCTGGGGCGGCAGAAATGTGATAAATGATTGCTCCGCTTTAATTATACTAATTTATACCGTTACGGTACTGGCTCCGAAATTTTATTACGGGTTTGGATGTTCACGGAAGAATTATAGTTCTAAGTTAAGTTGGAAAAAAACCCTCTTAAATTTGTTGTAAAAAATGGTATTAATCACATTTTACGCACCCGCGAAGCGTGGAAAATGATACGAAAATCAAAACACAGGCGAACTTTTTAAAATGATGACATGGGAAAGAAATTTTTTTTTCATAATAAAATTTCTACGTAGTTCATACTACGTGCTAATTATTCTCTTCGTTCTTTTTTCTTCAACCGACAGCTAATTGCTTAAAAAGTACATAACTGTTAATGTATCGTTCTAAAATATAATCTACAAAGTAGATTTATTAGATTTGTTAGATAAACGATGCATATAAAAATAAGTTAGTTATGAGTGTATTTTTGTGGTGATGCATTTCGTGATATAAACTTTTTCAGAATTTTAAGTTCAGGAAATGGTTTTGGTAAAATATTTTTTACATTCTCAAAAAACTAAACTTACTTTAAGATTTGGCAGAAAACATAAACACATTTTCTTTATATTATTTGCTCCGTTTTCTAAAGATCGCTAAAACCGAATCCAATTGATTGATGGGTCGATTATTTATTAATGTCTTAAGGAGAAAAAACTATGGGTATTGGGGATGGACCTAGTGATTTTGAATCATTGAGTGACGAGGATGATTCCAGAGCTAGCATCTCTTCTCCATACTTCCACACTATCCCAACGTAAGGATTTCTCGCATCAGTTTCTCTACACAAAGAATATTGAGTGGGATGTGACCTGGATCAATAATTAATTCGGCAACTATGCGCTGTGGGTGAATTTCAGTTGGGGGGGGGGGCAACGCGCAGCAGAAGGCACAGTCCTGTGAATTTCGTCCCTGGGCGGAGACATATGAAAAGGAGATTAATATAAAATATGAAATATCTTAGAAATGTTACATTAGCGTTAACGTTACATTAGATTAACCAGAATTCAATGAATGTACTGTATTATTTGTTATTTCAATATTTGAGAAAACAACGTAAGTTCGATTCCTATTACGTATCATAAAGCGAGATTATACTTTCAGAAAATATCCACATTTCTCGTAAACTGTAATTATTGAAATTAAAAGCAGAAAAATACTCTTCCTAAGTGATTCATTTGAAATATTTGAAATAAAAAAAAAACAATGAATTACATTAAGGGAGTGATAACATTTTTAATTACTTGGTCAAAAATATGCTCTTAAATTACATAAAAACATATAACTACTTAACATACACTTGTTCAACGATCAATTTTCGCAATTTCCACAATTCGAAAGTTCCTAATTTTTAACGAAAGCAATCAGAGTAATAAAAAAAAAAAAATAGGTCATATATAATGAAATGGATCGAGAGTAGCTGCAATGATATGAGTTCATTTAACGAAGATAATGATTAGATACTCAAGAAATCTTCATTAATATTAAATCGAATAGATGTCACTGATATCGTTCTCAAGGTTTAAATCCCAAGTTCATTACTTTCGTATAATACTTAATTAATACACTAATGGAAATTGATTTTTGGGCTGAATGATATTCTCAAATATCATGAAATATAACTCAATATATTCGAGGAATTAAATGGAAGGAAGTAGAATGGATATTATGTTGACATAAAATGAGCAATTCCTTTATCGATCAATATTTCAGCTTTTTTTCTTCAGACTTATAGTTAATGATCTGATTATATTATTGTATAAGCAATGAATTTCTATTTTTACAACAAATTATTTTAACCGAATGTTGGTTTCTTTCAAAGTGAAGACAGGGCCGATCCTAACAGGTGTGCAGCGCGTGCACCGCACACGACAAGGGGGCGGCCGCAGGACGCCTATAATTCCTTCGATCAAGCAAAATGTTTTGTGAATTTATCAAAATAAAATTTATAATAAGTTGATTAAATATGCTGAATTTTAATTAGTTATTGAAAAATCAAAATAAGTCCCGATTTCCCGATAGTATAACATAGTTCGAGAAAAATAATGAATTTCAAATTCTGAGGAACATTCCTTCTCATCAGGGGTGTAGCCTGCCTTATCAGGGGGCCAGTATCAATGATACATACCCCCCTAGCTACAGGGAACCCGGACGTTTGTAAGCAAAAAGTCGTAAAATGTTATTAATGGTCATATTAAGATTTCTTTTCTACGCTTGTAAAATAGTATGTCACTGGCTTCAAACGATATAAATTTTCCGTGTGAAATCTGAATCTCAGGTTCTACTATAAAAGAGTTTAAAAGCTGGTAAAGTTACTCAAAATAATGAGAAAACAAGGAGTGTTATGAGGTCAAAAAACAGGAAAAACATCTCATTCAAAGTGGTTCGAGAAAAAGATCGTTTGAAGTGAAATACAGATAACACTTGGGATGGGAAAAATACATTCAGAATGTTATTTGCTTGTAAATGAAAATACCCCCTTCGTCTGTTGATTGATTGACTATAATAAACGTCGCACTAAAAAGCTACACGAAGGCTTGGCAGTTGAAATTTTTTTCAAAAGTGGTCCAGTGAAAGAGAATATTAGATTTTATTTATCCCAGTTCTATTTTATTTCTGTAATAACCAAAAGTCCGAATGTGCATTCAGTCAGCAAGGGATCCGCTTCCCTTTCCTAGAAGGATCTGGCCTATAAGAGCGCCAGAAGTATTCTGTCACCCTCCAAGTCTATAGTTAATTATTTTTAACGAGTATTCATGAGTTCTCAACGCTGGTCCCATGGGGGGAGGGGGCGTTAAAAAAGAATTTCGACACATCGGACAAAAGTGATGAAAAGCACGATCGAGACTTATGACATGCTTAAGGACGAATGAAAAGAATGGGGCAAAATGACCTTTATAAAAAGAAGACCGCTTTTTGAAGAAAACTGAGGAAATTTTGCGTCAATTTGACTTCCGAACTAATTTGTTTTAGACAATACAAAAATTGAAACAACAAAAACGGTTAAACAGCAAAAAAGGTAACTATATTTTCAATTTCAAAATTCTCTTTTCGATTTTTAAGATTTAATGCCCAGGTATTTTAATAGTTGCGTAAGATAAAGTGAAAAAAAATATTTTGTTGCATTTGTGCTATAACTATTTTATTTATTTATTTATATAAATATATATAACTGTCATCAGTTTTTCTTAGAATACTTTCATGTTGATTAACATATTTAAGTGTATGTTTTCGTAGCTTGAATGTACCGTAATCTTAAAACATTTTCATCTGGCATTGTTATTCAAATGAAAGAATATTATTTGCCTCTCGCGCGTATAAAAATAATTCATTTAGTCACTTATGAAAAACGGTAGCAATTTATTTAAAATACAAAACACTAAATGATTCCTTGAGTACATTCATTAATTATTTACCATACTTAAAAGGATCTTAACAAAAGCCGAAATTGAAATAAAACATAGTTATATTTATTTTGATGATTTTGTTTGTATTCATAACGGATTACAATAAATATGTTTAGTAATAAATAAAACAATCTATAATTTCTAAATATTTAATTTAAACTACTTCAAACCGTGAAAAGAATTTTCAAGGAAATAAAGTATGTTAAAGTTACTTAAAGATACACACACATTTTTTGTTCTTTTTATTTAGGTAACATGTGAAATAAACACATAATTTTTCTAATATACTCTAAGACTGCTAAGAGAAAGATTATTTATAAGACTGAATTTCAAAAGCACAAATCTCTTTTTTATTTTCATATTTATTGCTATTTTAAGAGTTATTTGCACGATACCTTCTTGATTAAGATCTTTTGCCCAGAGAATTTGAAAGAATATTTAATGCAAACTAATAATTAATTATGTGTATAATTAATTATAAAAATACATAAAAATCGTATAATTTCTTTAAAATATTGTATAGCCTTCTGTATGCTTTTAATAAAAGTAATCAAAATTTATCTTTAACAATCTGTAGCAATATTTAAAATCTTTAAAAAAGACAAGAACAAGAGTGTCAGAACTATTGTAGAAATTTCTTATAAAAAGCATTTAATAAAAGGTTTATTTTTACCGAACAATAATAAATGTTGGAAAATCAGGTAATCTTTTTTTAGTTTCTCCTAGTAGTATAAAATTATTTAATTAAAGTGATAGCAAAATGCATTACAGAAGCAAAAATACGATAAACACAATTTATAAAGTAGATAAGTGATTTCTCTCTTGCTCTCTCTCTCAAACAAAACAGAAATGTGAAAAATTATTCAGTAATTAGAAAGGTTGTATAATCTTTAGTATTTTTACTGTAATTAAGATACAAATTTTGTGTTAAAACATTTTAGATTTCTTTTGTGATATTGTGGCCTTTATCAAAAAGTTTTGAGTTATCTTAGAAATTTAAAATTATTCTATAAAAAAATGTTTTATTGTTCTGTTTAGTCCCAAAGTAATAAGATATTTGAAAAACAAACAAGTATAATAATAATATTAGAAACTTTAAAAGGAAACTACAAATTCAGAGGATTGTGATTGTGCTCCTAGTTTTTTTTTTTTTTTTTAAAGAAACCTTAGAATTTTTGAAAGCTTACTTTTCGTAGAGATATTTTAATAATTTTGAATAAGTAATCTGGAAGCCAAGCTACGTTTTGTTCTAGAAATGAAACACATATATGTTTAAACAAACAATTAATTAAACAAAATATGTTTGTATTAAATCAGAAATATTTCATAATTCAGTGAGAAAAATTGAAAAAAAAGATTAAATGTAATTTTTTTTGAGTGATTGAAAAAAAAATTAAAAAGCTTAGCATTATTATTTTAATTTTCTAAATATTTCAAGGAAAAATTTACAGTTTGCAATATTAAACAGAAATCTTTAAAAAGTTTGAAAATTTATATTCGATTAAAAAAGAATTTAGTTATTTCTTAATCTAAAATTTATAACTTTATTTTCAAGCATTCACAGAAATTACTTCCACACTGCTACAGAGAAATAAATTATAAGAATCGGAATCGGAAATCGTTCCTCGGGAAAATCCGAGACTTTCTGCAAGCATCGAAGTTGCAAAAGAAATGGCCTCGACTTTCTCTAATATAGAGATACTTTTAAAAATACTTTTTATACCGATATAGAATGCGTCAGGTCAGAGATCTTTCTCAGTCTTAACCAGGCACATCCCCCGCAGTGTATGTCATACCCACCTTTTTTGGAAAATTGATAGTTTCTCGTGTAGCTGACTTAAGGGTCATATCCTTTGAGGGGCCTTAACTTGTAGGCGAATTCCAAAAATATAGTTTTGAATACCACCTCTTCGAGTATGTCATACCATGAGCGTGAATCGCCGTTATAGTTCTGAATGCATGAGCACGTTTTAAATCTTCCTTATACTATGGCGTATTATTGTAGTTATGATGAAGAAATGTGATATTTAAATAATTTGATAGATGCAGTATTTAACAGATATAGTACAACAGTATTTTCGGATGAAGAAATTCTGTTCGTGATTATGATGAGGAAGAATCAAATGATGAAGAGTATAACAGCAACTATGATTCCTCCACTGAAATCGATCAAGATTTAGAAGAGGGATACACCGTTAGAAATACATGTTTTATATGTATAGACACATAAACATTTGGGAAGAACGTGACTTAGAGAAGAAAACTGATGCACATCCACTTTCAGATCAATTTTTGAAAAGAAAAAAAAACCTATTGCTGGAACAATAAGAGAAAATAAAAAAGAAATTCCAAAATAAGATATAGAAGGTATACAGCTCTTCAATGAAATAACTTCATTCAAAGATATTTCTCCTGGTAAAAAACAGCCAACTTAGATATTAGAAATTGTAGTGAAAAATGATCTTATTCCTTGTTTTCCCAATTTCACTCTAGCATTAAGAATTTTTTTAACCTAACCTGTTTCTCTCTCTGTAGCTTTCGATGAAAGAAGTTTCAGTAAATTAAAAATCATTAAAAATTACTTGAGAAATAATATGGCATAAGAAAGGCTTTCAGATTTGGCCATATTCTCAATTGAATCCGAAATCTCAGAAAAAACTGATTTAACCGAAACTATTAACAAATTTGCTTCTCAGAAAGCCTGAAAAGTTATTTTATAGTTACAGTAAAATCTGGCGTATAACATGCCCCTACACATATTCATCGTACAACACGTTATTATTAATGTGTTTTACTTTTTATTCCTATTTAAGTAGATGATTTTTTAACATCAACGTTAAATATTAGTCAAAATATGAAAAGTTCTCTAGGGGGTGCGGCACATTAGGTGTTTGCATGAGGGCGGCCGATACCCTAGGATCG
>BMAV01006101.1:883497-906287 GCA_019973955.1 Trichonephila inaurata madagascariensis | reverse complement strand
AGTATATATCCTATATATATATATATACTAAGTATATATGCTATATATATATATATATATACACTATATATATATAGTAATATAAAATAAAAGTGAATAAGTACTAAAACCTACAGTGCTAAAGCAGGAAGAAATTGGAATTCACCAGACACAACAAATGCAGATGCAAAAAAGTCTTTGGACTAAACTGGAGACCTATTATGATTTCTAAAGCTGTCGCTGAATTAGGCCAGCGAATTAGGGTTAGCAATGCTTTATGGATCCAACCTTCCCTGTACCCCCGAAACTTTCCCCATAACCGGGGGGGGGGAATCCAAGTTGGAAAGTTGAGCCTAATACAACACGTGGAAGAAAAACTTGATAATATATTATAATGAAGCTAAGAAAAGAGAATATATATATATATATATATATATATATATATATATATATACAGAGAGAGAGAATATATATATATACATATATATATACAGAGAGAGAGAATATATATATATATATATAGAGAGAGAGAGAGAGAGAAAGAGAGTATATATATATATGTGTGTGTGTTTAGCATCTCGGTTCTATATTACGTACACAGTTAAGAAAGTTGGCGTACAGTAACTAAGTAATGTAAAAATCTACTGAAAAGCCATTTTTTTTTACGAAATTTCAGTTTTCCAATTTTTTTTAATGATAATATTAAACCATAACAAAAAAGTTAAATAAATTTTAATTAAATTAAATTTTTTTTCCGATAAGCTTTTGAACTGCACTCAAAGATGGCATCAACACAGATAACTATCAGAAATGTTTTCATTTGGTATTTTAATAAATGTTAAGTGATTAAAAATTATTATAATGTTATATTGTGGAAAAAGGAAAGGAAGTACCTCTTGATATAAAACGTTTGATTATAAAGTTAAGAAATGAAGAAAAATCTCTTCGTCAAGTTGGTAAAATTGTTGACAATCCTCATTCTAAGTAACGCGTAATACAAAACTTTTTGAATACATGAAATCTTATTGTTAAACCGAGATGTGACAATCTAAGAAAGTATCTGTTGGAGAAGAAGGGAAAATTTGAGAAGTCAAAACTAATCCTAAACTTTCTGCATCTAATACTGCGGCAGATTTAAATGCAACATGTAATAAAACAGTTCACCCGGAATGTGCTTAGAAATACCGGTTATCATAGGAGAATATAGAGAGCAAAATCATATACAGCCGACTCTCGATAATTCGAAGTTGAAGAAACCAATGAAAATTCCGTATTATCAAGAGTTCGAATTACCAAGAGGGTAAGAAAAAACTTCCAAAATACCCGGAGAAATTTTGTTTAACATATTAAATTTTGAAGATATTTAATGTAGAACACAATTATCTATATTATTGATCTCTATTCTCTAACTCTGTATGTATTATCGTGGGAATCGAATTATTTCAAAAATGTCCTATGGTGTGGCACACTGAATCCTATTGGTAGATTGATTTGGCACGCCACAGCTAAAAAGTTGCCGACCCCTGTATTGTATAGTAGAAATATTATACAGAAGTAAAAAGTCCTGTATTAAAAGAATACATTTATGTATTAAAAGAACACATACTGTACACAATTAACAATCTTTTTTGACGAAAAAAATCTTTTTTTTGTTTTATGGTATTCAATCTAACTTCGTCGATAGATTTTTCTAGAATAAAGGAAGGTTGAAAAACTTCCGCATCAACATGATATTGAAGTAAAAGTTGCGAAGTTTGTTGAGGTACATTTTAGCTTCTGTCAGAGTTATGGATACATAGACCTTCCTCTCACCTTTTGCTTATCAGAAACTGTTAAGCATTTGTACTTTTTAAAAGAAGACATGACCTTCCCTTCGTGAGATAAGGTGACACTGATGTAGGATGTAAATTAGTGGCCCAAGATTTATCGAAATTAACTGGTAGTGAAAGTAAATTACCACTAATTTGTAAAATAATATTTTTAATTTAAAATTAGCACAAGGCGTGCTCATAGTTCCACCCTCAGTATACCTAATATTATTGACGTTAGGTAGGCTCTTCTCGCTTAATCAGTCCGCCAAAAATTCGACTGAACGCAAAGGCTACCCCACTACTGTTAAATAATTGTTTTAAGAAAATGGACAAAAAATTGTACAAGTGTGCACAAAATTTTTTGATTTAATTTCATTGCTTTTTCTTTTTTTTTCCCTTTTATACGTTTTTTTTTTGTAAAAAGTTGTTGCAACAGTTGAGAATATGAAACATATGAATGGTAAGAAAACCCTACAGAATTAAATAAAAGCTAAAAATTATACATAAAATCACATTTTTTTCTTTTACTTTTGTATACTCTTTAAATATATAGTTACTATACGCAGACTTTTTTGAGCAACTGTATGTTGTGGGCATTTGCACTCTTTGCTGCTTGAGGCATTCTATGATCGCCTGACATTAGAACATTGTGTTAATATAAAAAAAAAATATTTGCCTGTAAAAAAAACTTGTGTTAAAGAATTATAGCAAACTTAAACCTAGCAAAACGCAAATGTATGCAATAGAACATACAATAATATATTAAAGTAATATACACCCGTATAAATAGTGTTTTCACATTTGTCTCGGTTATCTAAACCATCCAATAATATTTTTTCTTATAATGTATGTCAACAGGGCAAATTCGTATAAATCCCTCGTAACCGATTTATCGCCAAAGTTTTTACGACAACCTATTAGATTCCTTCCTAAGGAAACAGTTTTCGGGGAAAACAAACACTTGTTGAAATTCGCCGAAGATCAGTTAAAACTTCGTGGATAGTTCACCAATGGCGTGGTGGTAACGCTTTAAATACCGTATATGCACCTGTTTGGGTACTTACATACTATTGCAAACATGCCAATTTTCAAGATAACCCATTAAATTGGCAAACCCGATTTTGTACATGTCGTAGACGCTGAATTGGCAACCATGGGCTTCATTTCCTATTTCTCTACTTGTCGCCATTCTTCGTTGATATGGCAAGCTAGAATACAAAAGTACGATTCTAGTATTTAACGAATTCTTAAATGGTAACATTAATAATAATATAATAATTATATATTATTGTAATATTATATATAGTAATAAAATAATAATATAAAATTTTAATAATAAATTTTTTTTATTCTTTTATTTTATCTCGTATAGTATTTTTTGACTGCGCATGTCATATTCCCCCACCCCCCTTCGTCAGCGTATTCCCTTTTTTAGAATTCGTGCAGTTCCATTCAATGTCGCCGATAGAATTGCGATAGTACTTACCTATAAGGTTTTCCTCTTAATATTTTAAGAAGTCAAATATTACCTTATAATTATATAAACAAATGCATTTAAAATCATGTATTTGTAAATAAAAACAAAATTGTATTTATAATATAACAAACTGAGTAAAGTTGGCAGAATATGAAATTAAATAAACTTTGATGTTTATTTTATTTTAATACATAGAAATTCTCCAAAAATGGGCTACATATTTGTGTATTCAAATTTTACAAAGCACACAAAAATTGTGAATTCTAATGTTCGAAAATATCGCGTATCGGAGTGATTGCCTGGGCAAAGAAATTCTGGATAACTTGAAATATTTTCCAAACTTTTGCTACACAAATATGGACTCTTTCTTGTGAAAAATAATTTCCTCGGAAGCATTTTCCCTTCCTCATTTTTATGGACTCATCTGTTAGAAGAGGGGGTCCAACCTTTCACACCTGCGAATCAATTCACAAAAATTCGTGGGCCACACTTCTGTCAAAGATCCAGTGGAGTCACAAAACTTCTTTACAAAAAGAGGTTTGTTTTACAATACTACTATTGTGGGCTTTTTATTAAAAAGATTAGTGTTAGGGATTTATATATATATTTGTTTCGAAAGGGGAAATAAAGTCATATTGAAATACTTCGCAATTTTTTTTATTTATAAAATAAAATGTAAGTAATTGTAAAGAACGATGTTATATATATATATATATATATATATATATATATATACACACACATATTATATTTAAAAAATTTTAAAAAACCACTATTGGAAAGTACTATCGGAATTTTTTAGTTACTTTAGTCTTAATGTGAAAGTTGTTATTGTTTTTGCTTGATTTAAGCTTCAACATTCGGTTTAATCTGTGCAGTTGCAATTTGCAAAGTTTCCTCCAAATGTCTGACAGTCAGGCAGGTTCTAAACTTTGAATTTCCGTTCTTCATTTTATTAAAAAAAAACTGTTCGCTTATGTAAGTATTATATACTATAGAAATCTCATGAACAATCTGTCTTATCGAATTCTTAAATACTTGTTTTTGGTAACGCACTTCAAACAAAAATCGATTAATGTAGGATTTTCAAGGAACATATATTTTAGTGCAGAATCCCAATGTGAATCTATTAAATTCTAATTCAAGTTCATGTGTAACATTTCCAATGTCTACTAAGACTGGTGAGAAGAATATTGTTCTTAAAATTTTGGTCTCATGAAAAACGGAAAATCTGTTTTTGAATTCTTATTTAAGACATTAAAAAATCGTTTGAACTCCATGTTGCATATTTCTTCACACACTCCATCAGTTTTAAAAAGTGAATAAAATTTTTACCAAGTAATTTAATTTAACATAGAATTAATTTTGCCTCTTAGGCTTTCCCAGAGTAATAAAAATTGTGAACAAGTAGATCTTTTCCCAGAGAGAAAAGTTCTTGATGGCTCAAAAGGTGGCTTGAAACATCGACAAGACATGCAAAGTCTCTCAACCAGTTCTCCTCATTGATCTCGTGAACTGAATTTCCTTTAGATTCCGTGAATTTCACTCTTCGAAGAAACCAGGCACTGAAGGGACTTTCCACCTCTCAACCAACGTATTTCTGCGTCATACTGCACTGCTGGCCACCGTAAATGCAACACCCTGACGGAAGCATGCAAATAACATGAAATTTACAACATGCATTAGCGGAGGTGAGATATGCAAATGATTAGAATTTCGGCGCAAAAACACATCAAGCGCGCCTGTGACACCAACAAAAAAGTGCTATTTAAGACTTGGAGATTTCGAAGATTTTAAGTTCGGCAATTATGTTTTTCTTGTGGTTTTTTCAAAAAACGATCAGTTATGTCTCGTAGAAAACAGCGATCAGCTTTTGATCAAGTATCCGAGATCAACAGAGGAAGGATAGTGGCCTACCGAGATTGTGGATTATCTTCCAGGAAAATCGGTTGTCGTGTTGGACGAAACCAAACAACTGTAATGCGGATATGTGACCTTTGCATACAGGAGGGTACGACGGACCGATGGGGTCGATCGCATCCACCTCAAAGCACCATTTCACGCGAGGGCAGCCAAATTGTGCGCATAGCAGTGACGGATCGCTCAGTCACATCACGAACCATAACACAGCACATTGAGTCTCTAACGCTTCATTCAGTCTCTAACGCTTCATTCAGTGTCTGCGCGTATCATTCGACGCCGTTTACAGCAGAGTGGTCTGTCCGCAAGACGTCCATTGCTTGGTCTACCCTTGACGCAGAACCACAGACGTCTCCACCGCCAATGGTGCGAGGAAAGAAGGATGTGGATGGCAGAGTGGAATGAAGTTGTCTTTACTGACGAGTCACGCATTTGTCTGCAACACCACGATGGTCGGATTCGAGTCTAGACCGCCACACTGGTCTTGCACCGGGTATTATGGTATGGGGTGGTATTGGATATCACTCTCGCACTCCTCTAGAACGCATTGCCGGTACTTTAAACCGCCAGCGCTACATCTCTGAGGTGTTGGAGCCAGTTGTCCTTCCTTGGCCACAGCCATATTTCAACAGGATAATGAGCGACCACCCGTGACACGCATTGTCCAAAGATTCTTCGTCAATCCCCAGTTTGAATTGCTTCCCTGGCCGGCTCGCTCTCCAGATCTTTCGTCGATAAAAAACATGTGGTCCATGGTTTCTCAACGATTGACCCAGATTACACCCCCAGCTGCCACACCAGATCAACTTTGGCAACATGCGGAATCTGCTTGGTTCCGCTGTACCCCAAGAACACATCCAAAGTCTCTTTGAATCAATGCCGAGGCGTGTGGAAGCGGTGATCTCCAACAATGGCTGCTACTGATTCTGGCAGAAACCACACTTCACAGAAATCTATAAATTTAATCATTTGATACTTGGTCAACATGTTATCTACAAAATAAATTTTGTTGTGCTATGTCTTGTCTTTCTTGGTGTTGCAGTTACGGTGGCCAGCAGTGTATATATTCAGCTTCCTAATCACTCAAGAACTGTTAAAATTGCTTTCGATTAAGTCCTTTAGAATGATGAAATTAACTATTTTTACAACAACATTCTTTACATGTTCAATTTTGAGAAAGACTGCTTGCACAAATTCTTTTTGTGGATGATTACAATGGAAAGTCATCTTGCTATCATTTCCATTGCCTTCACTTCAGATCTCAGTAATATAGTTGATCCTATTTTCTCTCTACTCATGAATTTAGCACCATCTGTGGTCGCAGCAGGTACGTAGCTGAAGTCTAGCTCAAATGTATCTGAAGTTTGTGCCAGACTCGAATACAAATCTGTTCATCGTGTTGTACCCTTAAGTGCAATTGGGCACTGTCTAATTCCTCAACAATTGTGAAGTATCTATCAAAACCTCAAATAAAAATGGCTACTTATGCAGTATTCGTTGTATTCATTGATTTCTATATTGTTACAGAATAGAATTGAATTTTTTTCCATTTGGATTTTAATCTATTGAATATATTTGTTACGATTTTCTGAAAAATGCAGAGATTCTTTTACAAATTCTTTTATTATTTTTTAAACTTTTATGAATTTCTGGGAAATTTTTGATACATTCGTCATTTTTTCAACTTTTTATTTTAAATATATATTAAACATGTCAAAGAAATATTCTAAATATAAAGAATAAAAGAAAGAAAAACTTTTTTAATCAATTTTTTCCATAAATTGCCTCAGATTAAAATTTGGGCCCACTAAAATGCCTTCAGTGGACCACGGGTTGAATACTTCTATTTTAAAACAATCGTGCTATTGTGTTAAGAAATTCTAGAAGCAGCAACTGCACAATGCGCAGTAAAAATCCTTTAAATATTTTTCCCATGAAAATCCAACCTGGATAACAGAGCTCTGAACTTCACAGCATGAAGTCTAGAGCTTCGAATTTCAAACATTTTTGTAAAGAACAATGGTAGTTGATATTCTCTAAAGAGTTAATTGGGTCACAAAAGCAATTTGTAGCATGTTATGGAAATTTGGGGAGTGTGATACCAGACTAACATGATCTGATTGCGATTCAAAATGAGTATATGCATTGTCAGCACTCATTAATTTGTATCACTTTAAAATAACGCTAGTTCAACAAAGTCAATCCAATGCTACGCTAGTAAAAAGGAAAATTACAATAATACAATTTATCAAAGTAAAAAATTGTGCTCCTTTTTCCTTCCTAATTTTCTTATTTAGTTCTTGGTTTGTTGTTATAAAAATGTAATTAATAACACATTTGCATGACCGTTTTAAAGAAACTTCGGCTATTTATGTAAGCAGAACACATAATTTTCATGAAACATTTTGTTTTTTGGATTCATTCACGCGAGCCTAAAATATTACACTTGGTAATATGATTTCAAGAAAGTGGCATTCTTGGCTCATATTCAGAAGAAAGAATGACTTCTCAAATAGAGATCTAATTACAAAATATATACTTTCAGACATGTGTACGCGACACTTGAAATGAAAAGACCAGATGTTGACTGAAGTTGATGTATGATTTGTTAAACATCTAAATCCATTAGTGAAGATTGGACCAGGTGGTTATAATTAAAGTTACACTATTCAGAGGCCTGTAGAACCTGTTATGTTTATCGGATTTTGATAAAACTTGGAATATATACTATATGTACCACGGGGAAAAGGTTTCTGCAATAAAAATAGTACAATTTTTGACCACCACGTGGCTTTTATCGAATATTCCTAAGCAAATCCGTAAAACTTCGATATAAACTATCAGTCATATACAGCGTATCATTCCGAGTGCATTTTTCATCGTTGGCCATACCCTAATAAAAAAAAAAAGATCGATCTTTACTGGTAAAAATGTTTTATCAGAACGGCAGCAACCACTTTGCTGCTCTGCGTGAATGTAGTCGTTTAAAGGATGTGCGAAAATGCCCCATATCGAGGATTGGTTTGAGGAAGATGATTATGAAATTTGAAGAAACTGGGAATTTGGGTATGCTGCCCGGAAGAGCACAGAAACCGGTTACGACAGAAACTGTGGAAGAAATCGCTACTGCTATGATTGAAAGAGACTTCATCTCCATCTATTCTTCAGCAACTGGTCGATCAGTGTGACGTGAGTTGGAGATTTCCTGGTCGACACTGCGAAAAATTCTGCTATACATTTTGAAATGGTATCCGTATAAGATCCATGGGATGCAAATGCTGAAACTTCAAAATGAAAACACGGCTAGAATTTGTTTGCCGATTTTTGGCGAGAATGGACGTTGATGATGAGTGGCCTTGGAAAATTCTATGGTCAGATGAGGCACATTTTTATTTAGATGGAGCTTGTGAATACTCATAATTGCATCATATGTGATACTTCACCTCAAAATATCCTGCAGCAACAACAGCTGCCTTCTAATTACGTGACTGATTGGTGTGGATTTACTGCTGAGTTTATCTTCGGGCATTTTTTCTTCGAAACTCTTCCACAAGGTTCTAAGAGATGCTCTGTCACGAGTCCATGGTACAATGAACTTTTTCAATAACAGGTCATTCCTGCTATACAGGAACGACAATGTTTGAAAACCATAATCTTTATGCAAGATGGGTCAACTCCTCACATTGGGCGTCAAGTCAAAGCCCTACTTAGTGCTAACTTTCACGATAATCGTGTAAAATCCAGCCATTTTCTGGATGCATGGCCTTCTCGTTCACCCGACTTAAATCTCTGTGATTTCTGGTTGTGGGGATTTTCAAAAAACAGTGTTTATATCGAAGGAATCAGGACTTTACCTCATTTGAAAAAGCTAGCATTATACGCCATGTGGCTGAAATCCCTCGTGAGTTGCTTCGCACTACTATTGAAAACGCTCTAATGTGCTTTCAACACGTTATTGGTGTCAATGGAGCACATATTGAGCCTAATCTGTATAATTGGATAAATATTAACAATTCTAACGTGTCATTTGGGCACCACATTTCCTCCTGGTGGTCAAATTTTGAACTATTTTTTTATTGCAGAAACCTTTTCCCCATAGTCCATATGACATATATTTTGTCAAAATCCGATAAGCAGACCGGCTTCTACAGGCCTCTGAATGGTGTAACTTTAATTATAACCACCTGGTACTATTGAGTGGGCTTCCTTTCTATTCTACTCTTCATTTTGAAGATATCATGAATTTTTATTGCATTGATATATATAAACTTTGTTCCAAAATGATTCATGGCTCTCCGGCCATTCAAATAGAAATTTCCCTTTATTTCAATATTTTTTACCGAAAAAAATGCTGTCGCTCAATAATGGAAGACGTAAATCTGTAAAGATTTTGGTGTTACAAACATTTTGTTTTTGATTTCATTAAGTATGAATGCTCTTGTTTCATTGATTTTTCTGAAATACATGCGTATCTGTGTAAATAGAATGCACTCTAAAAAACTTAACTTTGTTAAGTATATTTTGTGTAATATCTTTTAACACAATAAAATATTTCAGCCCCCTCAGTCTCGTGTTAAATGATTTTCACTGTATTTGTGATTATAGCAACTGCAATGAATAAAGAGATACTAGCTGCATGGCTCGGCGTTGCACGGGCTGTCTCTACTTTTATAAATTTCTACTTTCCTTCACAAAATCAGCACTTCTAATACTCTTTTTCAAAATGACTTCATCCCCCCCCTCCACCGCTTAGCCCGGCGTTGCTCGGGCTTTCTCTTTCCCTCATGACACCAGCATTTCTGTGTGTGTGTTTGTACGCCCACAATGTGAGTAATTTCTAAAATTATATCAAAAAATTTTATTTTCCCGCAACTTGTTCCATTCCACTTATTTTTGATTTAAGACAGGTTCTTTTCTCCTCTCTATAGCCCGAACACGGTTTTTTTTAGTGTAAAATTATTGTGTTCTATCTTCCCCTCCTTCTCACAGATAAGATATAGTTTCAAATTTCGATGTATGACTTATAAAAAACAATATTGATTTAGAATTAAAAAATTATCAATGTGAAGCAATAAAAAGAAAACGATTCTGATGCTTTCAAAAAAAAAAAAAAGAAACTTTCATTTTTTAATAATAGTTAGTTTCTATAAGAATCTAAAATAATAAAATGGATTTCAGATTTTCATGAATCAATCAGTCGTTACATAGAGTTAGCTTAAAAATGTCTCTGAAATGTATTTTGATCCAAAATAATAGACGATGTTCTTTTTAATTAACAAAGAATTCATTTAGTAATGAAATAATAGAAGTAATTCTTTTCAAAAAACATATATATATTTATTAAAATCAAATTTCTATAAGTAATAAATAAAAGAAAAATTTACAGATAGCTATTGAAACGATTGCTTTTTTCTGAACGTTGGAATGTTTGATTAAACATATAAATATATATAAGTTAGAAAAAAAACCAGTATGTTGGAAAGCCTAGATATTATAAATATATATACATTATACACATGTACTGAAAAAAACATTTAAAGTAAAAAAAAAAATTAAAAAAAAAACGATCTGATAAAACATTTTGATATTTTATTTTAATTTTAACCTTTTTCATTCCACTGTGTTTAGTAAATTATGTAAACACGTATATGACTAAAAAAAAGTATGTTATACAAAACTAATATATTCATTATTTTAACACAATAATTTTATGTATTATTATAATAATTTATATAATATCTTATTTATAACATATTGAATATCATTTTATAAAACTTTTTGTAATTAATTTTTATAAAAAATATTATTTAATGTTCTTTTTTGCTTACAAAATATACAAAAGGTATTATTTATTAATAATTATATTTATGAAGTATAATATAAATATTTATATAATTACAGTAATTATTTTATTTTTTAAAATGCAAAGTAATTTTCTAAAATATTATTTAATAATCAATAAACCTTTTTTAAATACATTTATTTATATGCAAAGTTTCGTTGTTTTGTAAAAAAGAAATAAATAGATAAAAATAACAACATCACACAGAATTGTGACGAATTAAAATTGAAATTTTTTTTTTCCTGGCTCCATTTTTAAGTTTATGGAGTTTGAAGGCATTTATCTATTGCAAACAACGGTAATTTTTAAACAAAAAATGAAACAAAAATAATTTTTAAATATTTCTAGTAAATAGGGAAAAAAACGAAAAACACAATATTTTTTTTAAAAAACCGTAATTTTTAAGTAATTTTTTCAATCTTTGTACAGATTACGGATATTGATAAAATATCTTAAAAATTACGGGTTTTTTTAAAAAAAAAATTACGTTTTTGGTTTTCTTCCCTTTTTGCGAGAAATATTTAAGCATTATTTTTGTTACATTTTTTATTTAAAAATTACCGTTGTTTGCGATCGATATATGAAGTTTCAAGGCATTAACTTAAAAATGAAGCCCAAAAAAAATTAAAAATTTTAACAAATAACGCAATGCGAAATTAAATTGCTCTAACTTTTCAGTTTCGAACCTGGGAACTACTGTTTTATAAAGAAGTGCGTTTAACAATCACGCTGTGGGTTCCTTCCGGAAAAACCGTGAAAATACATTTAAAATAAAAGAAGATATATTCGATTTCGCATTGCGTTATTTGTTAAAGTTAAAATTATTTTTCGGGCTTCATTTTTAAGTTAATGCCTTCAAACTTCATATATCGATTGCAAACAACGGTAATTTTTAAACAAAAAAATTTTTTAAAAAAATAATGCTTACATATTTTTTTCAAAAAGGGCAAAAAACAAAAAACACATTTTTTTTAAAAAACCTTAATTTTTAAGATATTTTATCAATTTTTGTACAGATTAAGTATAATATCGTTCTACAGACAGGAAAAAAAGTTTCGTGAAACTATTTTTATAAATAAAGAAGTTATTAAGTATTTAAATAAAATTTTGAGTATTTTTTGAAAAATCGTGAAAAAAAAACAGTTTTTGACATTTAATTTTTTAAATGACTGATTCTAAAAGAGAAAAGCATGAACTTTTTTAGTGTAAAGTATTTTTTTCTTTAGCGCGAAAGAAAAGGCAAGAGGAACAATTTAGAAATCATACTCATAAAAACGTATCAATTTCGACTCATTTTAAAAAAATCGTAAAAAAAAGAAAATATAATTATTTTGTGTAAAATAAATAATACCGTATCGTGGCGAAGTAAATGATCTTTTCGAATCTTTAATTATTTTTTGTCTGAGTCTCATGAAAAAAAATTAGATCACGTTTTAAAAACGTCTAATAAAAAAAGAACTTGGCCCCTGGCGGTGAAAAATGGCACTAATTATGCGTTTTAAGGTTTTTATTTAATATCTTTTTAACTAATTGGAATATCGGAATATAGTTGGCCAAATAGGATTCCTCGGATCATTCCCAAACTTTTGGTTCTTTCGGTGAGTTTCTGCGTTGTGCGGTTCGTGAGAAGATAGGGACGCATTGATATATAGATAGATACGTTTGTTTATAAACAGATATTGAGATAAAAAAGTTTGTTCGGTTAATTGTTCAATGTAGTTATACTAAATGTTAACGGAATTTGTAAGTTTGTACCTAGGTCAAGCACCCTAAAATCTACGATTACAAACTCAAAAATCTGAAAATTTTTCGGAAGAAATCTCTTTCTGTAAGTGATATACAAATACATTAAAAATCAGATATATAGAATTCTATAGATACAACAAATATTAGAAATTTTGTGTTAAGTTAACCCAGCGTGTCAAGAACTTGGGTGCCATTTTTGTTTATTGACGCCCCATATCAAAGTAACTTAATTTGCTCATTTGCATGCTGCTTGGACTTCGGTGCACACCACGGTGCTACGACATGTCCATTCCACGGCCCACTCAAGCCTGCCTCGATATGAGGGGGGGGAGGTAACATTTTGAATATTGAATATTTTAAATATTTTCAAATTTCATCTTTGTTGATGTGTCCATATTTGTCCTTCTCGTGTGGATCGTAGTGACAATGTTCTTGGGGAATTTTTTATGTCCTCCCAATGAGGAATGCAGCTGTGCAGGGTTTGGGCGGGGCAAACTGTCGCATTATGTTCAATACATGAATAAAAAAGATTCATTTTAAGATTTCAATGAAATGTTCTATTTTTGGGTCACATTTTAATCTCATTGATAGATACAAAGCTTGCATTTATGGTTTATTTCCGAATAGAAGCTGATAGTGCGTATTTTCTTCAAAAATTTGCCCGAAATTCGTAACCTGTACGTAAGCGGAATTGAAAAAACAATTCCTATAATTATCAAATGGGTTGTCATAAGGCCGGATACCTTGCCAACCTGGTAAAATTGGATGAAATGAAACGTTATATAACGTTAGTGCCAGACAATAAAACTATATTTAATTCTATTTAGAATCTCGTTTAATGGAGTGAGAGAGTGAGAGTTTTAGAAATGTCGAATTGTAAGCCAACACGACGGCTATTGGCCACAGACCTCGTAATTTTGAACCTCGGTCAAGCGACGAGGGTGACACCTCAGCTGACACCATCCTATCCTAACTGCCACACCAACGAGAGGACATAATTTGACAGATTACCTTCCATAAAATAGTTTGTGACCCATTAGTTAAAGCAGAATAATTTCTTGTAATATTTCCGAGTACGAAATTTATTCAATAGAATGAGATTTTATCGTTAAGTACAAGTCTGGAACGTGCATCAAACTTTATTTCCGTATGTTATTGGTTCATGGTTCATAGCCGAATGATTTTCCACTTTTCTGAGCAATAATCATTAAAAATCATTTGATAATGTTTTGTAGTTATTTGTTGGGTTTTCTCTACCACACAGCTGTAAAATAATCAAATGTTCATTTTAATTTTTTTAAATGTCCCTTATAAAAGAGACAAATAATATATAATCTCAAATAAAATAAAAACATTGCAGTCAATTCAAAATCAAAATGTGGAAATATATGTCACATTTAATTATGTTTAAGATGTTTAACCACAGTGTTTTATACGATGTTTTTTTTTTTATTTTGTACACTTGCACCATCTGATTAATCGTTTTGTAAAGTTTCATTTTAAGTTAATGCTATGGCTGTAGGCGACATACTTCGTAACTTGTAACCATGTTTAATTGACGAGGATGACACTTAAGCTAGCACTCCACTCTCCGAACTTTTCCTCTCCTTTACTACACTGTGAGGGCTGAATTAGTTTTCTACAATCATGTTAATTTTTTTGTGGCTTATGTGTGATGAAGGATATTATTTTGCAATTTTTTGTTTAATAACTTTATTGGTAATATAACTGACACCCTATAGAGCGGACTAAACTGAAATCGATATTTTTTCGCTACCGGAAGTGAATTAATTTTTTGTGCGTGTTGGGTAAAAGCTCAGAACACACAAATCCTTTAGAGCAGCGTTTCTCAAACTGTGGGACGCGCCCTCCTATTGGGGCGGGATAACCCTACGAGGGGGACGCAAACATAGTAAACAGTGGAAAACAAAAGATTTTTTTTTAAAAAAAAATTTATTAATTTACTGGAAGTTATCAAACAAAATAGATTCTGGCAAAATAAAAAATAAAATGCACATTTACACTGATATAATACACTTTTAAATGTATAACAGTATTACACGCAATGTATTTTATAATTAATTTAACAATACTAAGTTAGGAACACATTTTCATAATTACAGTGATCCCCATGGGCTTGTCATATCTAAAGCTATATACACCTATTCACTTATTCTGACAATTTGTATGGTTTATAATTAATCACTTTACTGCCGATTAAAAGTTACACGATTCGTTTCCCAATAGCCCCGTTTTCCACTAAGGCGTGCGTATAGGATGCATTGGGGGGAGGGGTGAAAAAAGGAATAACTAAGCAAATCTTCTGGTATAAGTAATTGCTTCGCAAACATTGTCAAGGTCCTTTTATTGCATTCCAAAGCTTTCGGAATAATTTTACGGATAGTAGTGTACAGAAAAGATCGTACTTCGCGGAAGGACGTACATATACGCCAGAAGCAATTAAAGCCTTGACTGAGTGAAACGTTTGAATACGCCGGTGTAACTTAAGAGGTTAAAGTCATATTGTAGCTTTAGGGTCACAGAACAATATTTTTGAATTAAATACATTGTTATTTTATGGACGCGAGGTACAAATAATGAATGAATATAGGGTCGTAACAGTGAAAGTTTAAGAAGCTCTGCCCTAGAGTTAACTTAGATATCTTTTTTCACGCTTATCAACTGGTACATAGGTTTTAATGATTAGTATCTCCCTTTGGTTCATTTTGTTATTATTTTGATAATTCTTTTTGTATAATATATATATATATATCGGCCATAATTATGAAATATCATATTTCAAAGTATTTTTCTAAGCCCCTATACCCCTTTAATAAATTAGTTTACAAAAAAAAAGAATATCTTAAAAGAACTGTCCTTGTATTATTTTTAAATTAACCAGACTTTTATAAGATTAACAGATTATACTACTGGTATATAGACATCAATTAAGAATTTTCTGTCTTATCTTACATGTTTTATTAATTGTCGAGATATGTACCCAAAGTGAATGTATGCAAATTATAATGCAAATATGCTTTTTTTACAATAGATCAAAGAATTAAAAATTATTATAGTATATAAACAGAGCTTCTTACCTACAGAAACGTAGTATGAAATAGTAAGAGATGGTTCATGGTGATGTTTTGATCACTTTTACGTTGTATTAGTGCAGAAGACTTTAGATTGGGATACTAGTTCACGTGTCATCATAGTAACTTGAAAGTGGTTGCGAAGGCAGTCACAAATAACGCTTCGTCGAAATATGCTGATTTATAGAAACGGATTGAATACTTGATTAATTATTTTATTAGAATAACATTCAGAACCAAAATATTATTGACGCAACTCGTGATTTTGAGCCATGGTCAATTGACGAAGATGTGAATTTTGGTAATCCCTTTTCCGTTTTTCCTCACCATGCCAATGGAACCCAGACAAATCTAATGGAAATCCACTGCAAGGGCTGCTCCTATGGCAGCCATTTAGAATAAGATTAAAATATTTCAAGTCAAGCAATTAACTAATAGTTTTCAGTTGGAAATATCTCAAGAAGCTTTGTTGACTAAATTTTCCTCCAATGGAATTTTAACAGATCTTTGAGATTTCTTCTGCTGGAAATAAATTTATACTAGTCTTAAAAATCCCCTAGTCTTTAACGCACTTGGATCTTAAAACACACGCGAAACTCTGTGAAAAGCAAACGGACTCAGATCACCTCGTTAAGAGCGGACAAAAAAAAACTCGACCCTTCTTTACGACCCCACATGAAAGTCCTCATAACTTGGAAAGCATGCTCGGATTATTTAGGGAACTAAAGTTTCGAATTAGTTACGAGAAGGGCGTTAACAGCGTAAAACCATTCGAACCGTTTTCTTTGAGGCATCATTTCACTTCTGGGATTCTGTACGTTTTACGAGTGAAGGAGAAAGCCTGGAGCTCCAGTGAAAGTGTGGATTTTATAGGGCTAAAATTGTTCCCGAGAGAAGAATTATCCTATATTTTATTTTATTCAAAAAATAAAGTAATCTTTTTATTTCTTTTACTGCTTAAAAAAGTTTTTAGAAATGCAGTAAAATTTTTCAAGCCTTGTTTCCTAAAAGATTTCTTATTTTATTTTCAATGGGGCTGTAGATCGGTATTTTCGCGATTTCAGACCTAGTTCATTTCCCGTGAGCTGGTATCACTTTTTTGTGTGGCACTCTATAGGTGGATACTAATTGCCGCATTGCAATTTTGAACAGCAGTTTCCTTCCCAGAGGGGAGACTGAGCTTTGGCGATGCGAATGGCGGCTGCTGTACCCGAGGGGTCAAGGTATCGGATCGTAGCTGGCCTCGTCACGAGTTCGAGCCCAGTACCACCAAAGACCCGCCGTGTTGGGGAGCGATGCACGTAAAATCTATCGAGAGCTCAAACGTCCTCCCGTTGGTGTGGTGTGGTAGTTTGGAGAGGGGATGCCAACTCAGGTGTCGTCCACGTCACTTGACCGTGGTTCAAAATGACGTGGTCTGTCGCCAAGGGCCCGCGTGTGGCTGGGGGGGGGGGGACGTTAATATTCACTCACCCTTGACGATGCGGAACCGTCCTTGAAATTTCATTTTGCTAGAGCAGGATCATCTCGTCAGTCACGGTTCATAAAAGAACATATTGGGATGGGCCCAAATCTGATCTGATTGGGCTTAAGAACTTCATGGATCCTTTAAGCTCCTCACCCTGTTGCGATCTGAGCTAGATTAATAAGATTCTTTGTGTAAACGTTTTATGTAAGCTTATCTCATGGGTATTATATAAGAGTTCTCCTTTAAGTAGAGGTAACAAAAATTCTCTTAGAAGAGAAACCGTACACACGCACACACATATCATATACAGTCGGACCTCTATATAACGAAGTCGCTAAATCCCGAAAAAAGTTCGTTATATGGAGGTTATCCTTTCAATATACCTTATAAACCACATAAAATAAATTTCAACTTCATAAACACTACATATTAAAATAAATAATTATTCATACCTTTTGTAAATTAATATATATTTATTTTATATATCTTAACTATCAAAAGAAAGAAAAATTGCAAGGAAAGTTTCTTGACCCTTTATCCCTGAATAATTAAATGTATTTCTTTGATGCTCAAACACTTAAGTTTTAACATTTTCGAGCTACAAGAAACAAAGTTACCAGTACGACTGATCAATACTACAAATGAACGGACACTAGTTCAAGGACACGAGACAACTCTACTAAGAGGGAAAGAGAATATCGAAGATATTTACAGTGAACTGGACAATGGGGGGGGGGTCAAAGGTTGCACTCCTTGGATGAAAAGCCCAGAATTATATTGTTCTGGGCGAATTAGGCACCTAATAAAAACCCTTCCAAAATTTATGACCACTATAAAATGTGTTAAAAGAGAGAATAACTTGAAATGTCCAGAAATACTTTAAAAATAAGGAGAAAAAAATTGCATCACGAGAGAAAAAGTTCGTTCTATAGAAAATGTATTTCACTATAGAGAGGTTATTTTACGAAGAAAATTGTGAAATGTTCTTGGTTCCAGGAAAAAGTTCGCTGCATAGAAAAATTCTCAATATAGAGGTTCGTTATATAGGGGCTCGACTGTAGTTTATCAGAAATATCGAAAGCTGTAATTTTAAAACTCGACCGTGTAACAAATAAACATGTAACTGCGTAACAAATAACTAAAGAGTCTTTTTTCAATAATATACTAAATTCTCCTTCACCAGCCCCATGAGTGCCGCTGAAGACCCACCGTGTAAAGGGGGTCGTTGCACGTCAAATCTGTCGAGGTGTGCTCCCGTTGGTATGGTGTTGAAGTTAGGAGAAGGGGGATGCAGGCTTCTTTTGACTGTTGTTCAAAAAGACGAGGTTCGTTGCCAATAGCCCTTGTGTAGCTTTATACTGCGACAGGAATAGACACTCCTTCACTTAAAATCTAGCTATTCTAAAAAATCTATATATTCTATTCTATAGAGTCATCTCATAGTGGAATTAAAGAAAATGAAATCTCGAGGTGAAGTTCTCTTTTTCAAAGGCGCGTCCTTCACCAAAACCATATTGTGTAGTTCTAGAACAACCAAGAGTACATAGAAATTTAGAAAGATCCACACAAGGAAATTGTGTTTTGGGGATTCATGATAAAATAGTATTAATGAAATAATTTAATAATAAAAATAATTTTAACTAGTGTCCTAGATAGCTGATAAATGACAGGAATTTCGATTTGAAAAATCTGGACCTTTCTGTAATTAATGAAATGTCTGCGAATTGGAAATTCTAGAAGAGGTCAGTATTTAAGCACCCATCAGTCAAGGAAATCAATCAGGACTTGTTTTGCTATCAGCTTTTAATAATATATAAATAAATATTTCAGTTAGGAATATTACGTATAATAATATAGTGTCCATATACTTTAAGTAAGCAATCCCACAGTTCATTACCCTCAAATGTCCTACAGCAGTGCCGGTTTATCCATTCGGTGTTTGTTGCGGATATCCAGGTGCCCGGGGTCCGGTTGGGCCCAGATAAGCTGGACTTTCTGGTTATAAATTTCGATCCGCCAGTGCCAAGGGGGCCTGTAGATCTTTTGCGCCCTGGCCCCGAAATGAGCTTATTCTACAACACAGCTGATTCAAAAGATATCTGTTAATTTTTTTCCTAATTCCTTTTAACTTCGAAGAATTTGTGGAGATGAGATATTAAGTTCTGTGAATGCAGATAATCGTGACAGCTGCTCGTGTTTATGATTTTGAGTTATGCTTCGAATACATCGCTGATCCTAAAAAAAGAACATAATATATTGTATGATGTACGCTTTAAACAATTGATCCTGAAAACCATCCAGATACATTGGGGCATGGTATCCCTTAGATAAACTCAAGACCCTTAAAGAATGTCATAATACACTGATAACTTGCTCTTCTGGTACATTGATTTCGTTTACTCTTGGACTTTTCTTTCGCGAGTAATCTATTTCACATTTTTTTTTTGTCTCTTGTAAACATTTTATCGTTATTTTCTTTTGAATTATAAATAGCGTTTACAGGAAAGACTTCTTAGGAGTTGGTATTTTTTCCTAGCTTTAAAACTCATATTTTTTTTCAAAACATTTTCGAATACACTTTGAGATAACCAGAAAGAAAAAAGGGAAAACCAAAGCTAGGTTTTAATTATTTCTGTTTAAATTAAAAATTTATTCTAAAGTAATTTTTGCACATCACATGTATTATTTTGATAGTAAGTGATAGAACACTGTGAATTAATTATTGATTAATGTCTCATTTAAATGGATTATGTAGACTATTGACGAAATGAATCTCTTTGTTTTGAACTACATTTTTACACATACAGGTGTGATCCATTTGAATTCTTATCATTTGATTAGGATGACACCTGAGATTTCATCTTATTCTCCTGATTTCCATAACACGCCACACGCTCGATAATTTTGTAAATTTCTTTTCAACTGCCCACAATTGGTATCTTTCAGTGGCACACACGGGGGGGGGGGGCCCAGGGGGCCGGGACCCCCCCCCAAAGCAATTGATTTTTTTTTCCTACTGATTATAATTCTAAGCATATAGTACGTAAAATTTAATTATTTGTTATTAATGATTAATTTTGTTAATGAATGCTAATTATTTATTCAATAGCTACTTCTTTACTGTTTTTTGTTCCCGAAAATCGAAAAAATCAAAAGGAGCACGATACAAGATGGGTGGACTTTCGACCCTGGACACCCCTCTTGAAAAATTCCTGTGTGCGCTTCTGGTATCTTTGTTAGTGATTCAGAAGGGGATCTAAATTATATTTTAATATATTAATTATTTAAATTAATTAATTTTAAAAAAATTCTTTTTAGAAGATGATTTAGCTTGAATTTCTTATAAGCGTAACTGCTTGATAGTTATTGAGAGGGTGGATGCTTAAAAATAAAACCCCTAAAGTTAAACGAGTGTCTCAAACAGTTCAGGATAAAAAAATATATTCTGTCAAACAATTTGCAAAAATTTTAGCATCATTCGACAAATATTTATTTTTAAATTCTAAATTCAGAAGAAAAAAAAGAACTTGAAAATTTAATAATTTATAAAAATAGGTATAATTAATTATAATTACATAAATTAATTGCAACATACCAAAGTTTTTACGCGTCTCCTCCCCCCTCTCCCCTCAAGTCGTAAAAAACTCTTAAATTCAAACTTTCCTGTAATTCCCGCTCATGTTTGAGGAAGAATTCAATTCTTAAATAACGATCGAAAGTAAAAAAAACACAACATGTTAAGAGGCTTCATACTAAAAAAAGAAAGTTTTAGAAGAGCGTAATTATCTGTCAGAAAGGATGAATATTTTTTTATACGTTTGTGAGAGAGAGAGAAAAAGTCATTTAATACGTGAGTACGGGAAACAGTATCTATCTTAACTATCTCTGATTACAAGATTCGTCGCCAATTGCCCACTTGTTGCTTTATAGAGTGGGACGTTCATATACATAACTCTCACTCTCAAATATCTCTAAAATTAATAATGAATTCAATGGAAATTTTAAACGCTGGCTATTGAGATCATTTATTTCTTTATTCTAGAAAGCATATCAATTACCGCAACAGAAATGTTTCTACAAGTTAATTAACTATATTTATTAAACTAATGCATTAACACCATGATTTAGTCTTCATTTTCAATAAATAAAAAGTAAAAAAACTTTTTTAAAAACAAGATTTTATTTAAATGCCTAAACAGAATAAAATAAACTTTTCTTTTAAATTTTTTTTCCATTCCTACTATGAGCTCACACTCTCTACATATTTATTTACTTATTTATCTTGGTGGAATTTTCAATCGTTAATAAAATACATTTTAAAGCTCTCCATTGAGCAGAAATTTTATATACATGATTATTTTGGATGACAATAGAATAATTTAATTATAAGTAATAAAAATTAATGGATTAAAACTAATTATTTAAAGAATTACAAATACAACCATGTTGGCAGCACTTTTGACAACTTGTGTCAAAACTTGAAAAGATTTTTTTTTCTCACGTTTTTCACGTTCACGCATTCAGTTGAACTGAAATTTTAGACACGATTGTTTTAGATGACAATACGATACTTTAAGGTATCCGACTACGTTCGGAACCGTGATTTTGCAAAAGCGTGTAAATGGATAATATTTATGATATTTAGAGTCACTTAGATTAGAATACATGTATAAAATTGTTTTAAGGACATTATGACAAAACAAAATTATTTAAATACAATATTTTGGCAAAAAATTAACTTAAAATAACCTTTTTTCCAAATGTTCTCCTTTTGTAAAAAATACTTCTATTGTATTAATATTTTGCCTGTAATCAGCTCAGACCTCTGTACAGAGGCTCAACTAGAATGTTTGAAACGCATAACTCATAAGTCGTTTTATCCATGTTTTACGAAAACAGAAGGGAGAAATTGTAAGAAAATACGCCGATAATTATTTCAAGTGGTTGTAACTCTGAAAATAATGTGAATTTTTCAAAAATCATTGTTGAGCCTCTGTACAGAGATCTGATCTGTATACAGGCAAAATTTTAATACAATAGAAGTATTTTTTACAAAAGGAGAACATTCGGAAAAAAGGTTATTCTAAATTAATTTTTTGCCAAAATTTTGTATTTAAATAATTTTTTTTTGTCATAATGTCCTTAAAACAATTGTATAGATGTATTCTAATCTAAGTGACACAAAATATCATGAAAATTATACATTTATGTGCTTTTTTAAAATCATGGTTCCGAACGTAGTCGGATACCTTAATGATAATGAATAAAAATTAATGACCACACATACTGTTGTGATTCTGTCCTATATATATACATGTTTATATTAATTGTAACTATTTAATAAAAAGTAGCTAAAATAAAAATTTTCTTTGTTGATCTAAGTAGGAATTGACTTATAAATTTTTTTTTATATTACTTGATTGCTTATCATTACACAATTTATAATATAAAAGCT